>MU855678.1:0-31881 GCA_033296695.1 Staphylotrichum tortipilum
GGGGAAGAGCCCGAGATAGACTGGAGTTTTGTCTAGTTTTTCCTTTTTTTTTTTTACTGCTTTGTTTTTTGGCTATGGTTTTGGCTTTTGGAGGGCGGTTGAGCACAGTGCACACACAGCAACAGCATGGCGTTTTTTTTGTGTCCTTTTTGGTGAAGTCGGGTGGATGGGTGGAGAAAGGGGACGGAGGGGGGAAGAGCATGGTGTGGTTAGACAGACAGACAGACAGACAGACAAATGGATGGATGGATCGTTGGTTGAACTGAATGGCTGGTTGGATGGGTGGTTGGACAGGGTGGTTGAGAGTGCGGCTTCACAGCTGCGTTGCTTCAAACTTTTTTGTCATTGCTGTTGTGTTTGGTTTCTTTTGACTGCGCCTTGTGTTGTGCTGCGGCTTTGCTGAAGAAGGCTTGCTGGCTGAATGGGGGAAGGGGGATGGAGATGTGGATGGGGGTTATTATATTAGATGAGAAGAGAAAGGAGAGGAATAAGAATTGGGGCTATGGACCCTGTCTTCTAAGTTAATGGCTCCTGAAGTGTCTGTTGATGTTGTGTGGATGTGTGGTTGTGAGGTGGTGTTGACTTATTAACTTGCACTGTACAGTCTGGCGGAGACTGGTCGGGGCAAGGTAAGGAGTCGGCGGGAATGTTTAGCACGTTGAGCATGTTGAGCGGTTGGCCTTCCAGTTTTTGGTTGGTGCAAGCGTGGTGTTGTTGGCTGTTTATGAAGCTTTGTTTGCTTAAAGCACGGTTGTGAGGTGTGTATCTATTTACATGACATTCCACTCTGGCTGCGTGTTGGAGGGGAAATGTTTTGGGTGTCTTCCCACCCTGCCCTGCCCTGTTTTCTGCGAGCAAGTGGCTTTGGGTATGCACCAGGCGGCCCTCGGGGGTATCGTTCATTTACTCATGCATGCTTCTAAGTTACAGTCTCTTGTTTACAAAAACAACAGGAGTGTGGAGAGAAAGGGAGGAGAGCCTGATGGTTGGGGTTGTGAGATCAAGCTTCTTACGCCCAGCCCAGGCTCAATAGACACAAGTTTGCCTTGGACAGACACATGCCAGATATGTCAGCTTATGTGAGGTGGTGGGTGGATTCCCTTGCTACATGCTGAGAATATGGATACGACATGCTCAGTCACGATGTGTCGATCTGCAGCAATGCTTCCGTTGGATGGTTGAACAGGCGTTCTAGAAAAGAATAAACATGTCTGGGGAGATTTGCAACACTGAATCCGCAGTAGAGTTCCATTGCTACTTGAAACGACCAAACGGGGCTGGGGCAGAGGATCGCTGTCGGCGTGCGGCGCGCATCATCATCCACTCGCGTGGTGTTGCTCTGATTTGGGGTTTCAGGGGCTATTTCAGGATATTTGCCTGCCTAACTAATCAGGTTTGTGGCTGAGCGAGAGTTACATGGCCAACACCCGGCACGGCCTGTAGGATAGCAGGAGTGCATATGTTTTGTTTCGCAGCGACGGACGGACGGGGGGGTTGGGGTATGCAGTCCCTCGTCGTCCTCATGTACGTTGGTGGTGAAGTGCGGACAAGTCGGTTGGTGGTTGGCTACCCCTTAGCACCGCGTTTCTGGTGCGCATCTTGGCCCCCAACACCAACGCATCCCCCGCAGGGAGCGTCCTTGGATGTCGACCCGGACCAGCCTGGAGAAGAAAAGGACGTGCAACACCAACAGGTCTCCTCGGCCGACGGGTCGTCTGCATGTTGGCCCGACACCGCCCGCCCCCCCTTCCCTGAGCTCCGAGGGACGACAGCGCCGCCGAGGAACACGGCTCGCTAGGCGTCAGCTTTCTCTCCCGGAAGTCGCGAAGGCTCGGGTTACACGGCATGGAGGCGGCGCCGGACCGGACGGGGGCAGTGACTGCCGCGTCGATCGGGGAGGGGTGAGGTAACGGGGTGGCCGTATCATGCGGGCGCACCCAGCCTGCAGACGGTCACGGGGCTGCCGTCTGTCTGCATCGGGCTTCCTCACTCCATAATCGCTCACTCTGGGAGGGCATCGCGTTTGCCTTGACCATCGCCTTTGCGTTCGCGCCCCATCACCCTGCCGGCGTACGTACCAGTACTCTGCTGCTGTACCGCCCTGTGTACACTACTCGTGCGCCCCCCTCCCCGTCCGTGCCTGTTGCAGCCCAAGACAGGCTTGGGGTGACCATCCACGAGAAAAACAGACGCCCGAAGGCGGTGGTGGTGGTAGTGGTGGTCGTTTGTGGTGCGGTAACACCAAGATCGGGAAAACCCACCCACCCTCCCACGTTTCCCCGGGGATCCGCGATAGCGAGCGCGCGCGTGTGTGTATGCGTGTGTGGCATGTAATATAATATCTCCAGGTAATCCCGGACGGGGGTCTCACACCCGCACCGCACACCACCGACCCGGTGTGGTGTCTCCCCACACCGCGGTGGCCTATCGTCCCCCTCCACTGCGCCCGCCACTGCCAGCCCGGCCATAGTACCCGGGCGTAAGGGGCTCAGGCACGCCCACGACGCTATTAAAACCCGATCCCGGCATGGGGAGAGCCACGGGAGGGTGGGCATGGGGGAATCGGAAATGGCGATCTCGCGCCCCTCGCCCTCGTCAACATCCGCCCCCCGATCCGTCCCGACCGAACGTGATGCCAAGGACGAGGCGACGACAAGGGCAACACAAGGCTGCCGCCAACCCCACGATTCTGGAAGACTTCCATCACCTGCTTTCCCCGGACGATCGAAAATGATACGGAACAAACAGCAGCCGGGCTGAGTTTGAACCGGGCTAAGTAGGGCTGAGCGTGCGGCATTTACATCTATCTCCGTCGAGAACGACGACCTTCATCCCACGCGCTCCCGCCAAGCCCAGCGCTCCCCCTGGCCGCCCTCCTCAGAACTTTCCCACACCTTCCTATCGCGGGCAGCAGAGCTGCTGCTCTCACCGGTTGGCACAGGAGGCATCATCAGTTCTCAGCACAGCACAGCGCGGAACCCCCACCTCCCTCCGCCCAGCTGGTGAGTGACTCAACAACACCAACGAGTCCGGTCACCAAACCACAACAGTAATAGCTAGATAGTCCACCCGTTTCCCCCCTCCCTCCCTCCCCTCTTCCATATCCCACCCCCACGTCTTCCGCCTCAAAAACACAAACAACCATCTCCTCCGCCGCGCCGCCGCCCATGATCACGCCCGCCAACCGTGGAGAAGGCGAACAAGGCGGGTACGGAGAAGGAGGGAAGGAGGCTGCGCGAATTACCCCCTCCAGGTCGCGTGCCTCGTCTCTTATGGTGTTTCACCAGCGCGAGAGGAGAAGGAGCAGGAGATGAGCAGGGGGCAGAAGAGCGAGGAGCTAAAGGGGGAGGGAGGAAGTATGAGCTGAGTAAAACGGAGCGCCTCAGAGATAAATCAGCCAGGTAGGGCAGTAGTAGGTAGGTACAAGCAGAGGATGTACCCTCCCAGCAACCGTTGGATGGCAGCAAGGGGGGTCGCTTTTTTTTTTGGCACGCCAGGGTCCCAAAACGGAGCAGAGTCGGTCGAGGGACGTTAGATGACCAACTCCAACCGCTAGGTCCAGCAGCACCTCCAGGGTGATATCCATCCCCTTGCCAGACCACTCCTGACAGGGCAGGCAGGGCAGGATATCGGGCCGGCAGGCAGGACAGGGAATGAGAGGGAGATGACTGAGGGCTGCCAAAGTTCAACTCCAACCAACAGCCACTCATTCCCATGCGTCCATCATACCATACCACTCCTTGGCCAGGCATGTTGAGTGAGCCACAACGCCGGCAGGCAGCGCAAGACCTGACACCCCCCCTTTCCCCCCCCGAGCCCAAAACAAAACACAGCCCACAAATAAACAAACCAAAAAAAATCGCCATTGATCTATGCATGCATCCTAATACTACAACCCCCTCTCCCCTCTCAACAAACAAATCATCTACATGCCCCCATCTACCCCCCTCTCGACACTCAACACTCCCCCTCCTCCTACCCCAAATACTCCTTCAACTCCTCCGCCTCCTCCATCTGCTGTTTAAACGAAAACGGCGCAAACGGCCACCCGCCAAACTCGGCAAACTTGGAGAAGGACTCGACCCAGGCGAGACGCAGCGAGTGGAGCTGTCGGTTCAATCATGGTCAGCCTCCTCCGTAGTAACACGCAACCCCTCATGGACGAGAGAGAGGCAAAGAGCAAAGGGGAGGAGAGGTGAGAAAGGGAGGAAACGAGAACAAAAAAAACTCACCATAGCAGAAACACCCTCCATAATAATCAAGATGACACAGCTCAGGCAGAAGAACGCCGCAAACGTGACCACCAAAAAGATGGCGCCGCCAATCCCCGACTTGCCCAGCGCGGGGCCCATGGTCATGGACCAGAGCACGGCCGAGAGCTGCTGGTGGGCGAGCGAGAGGGCCCACAGGCGGAGGTACGAGGCCGTGTGCGAGACGCAGTTGAGGCAGAATTCTAGACAGATTCAATGGTCAGCGTGTTGTTCCCCGTCTGAGATATCACGCGCGTGTATTCGGGGCGTGGAAAGGGGGTGAGGGAGGGTGATTTGGATGAGGGAGACGAAGGGG
Source organism: Staphylotrichum tortipilum (assembly GCA_033296695.1). Taxonomy (NCBI): domain Eukaryota; kingdom Fungi; phylum Ascomycota; class Sordariomycetes; order Sordariales; family Chaetomiaceae; genus Staphylotrichum; species Staphylotrichum tortipilum. Next base: position 4,567 of record MU855678.1, read on the forward strand.
GGGAAGGGAAGTTGGGGAAAGAGAGAGAAAAAACATACCAATCGTGTGAATAACCTGATGAATCATGACCTCGCCAAACTCAAACTCGCCTCCATGGCCCCCATGCCCCCCACCATGGCCATCATCATCATCCTCATCCAAATCCCGCGCGATCATAGCGACGCCCTCGCCGACCTCACTCTCCCCACTCAGCCTCCCCCCACCATTCCCCTGCCCCTGCCCCTGCCGCAACTCATCGTCCTCGTCCAGCGCGCTGACCCTCGAAGAACGCTCGCCGATCCCGCGATAGCCCTTTGCGCGGGCGCGGTTGTGCTCCCAGCGCAGGTAGAACGGCTTGAGGAACAGGAGGATAGGCACCTGGACGACGGCGAGCAGCAGCAGGCCGATCTGCACGTACTTTTGGCCGCGGTACAGCGGCACGTCGATAAAACCCGGCTGGAGGAACATGTAGATGAGCATGTTGAGCAGGCCTGGCGGCTGGAGCTCCAGGTCGACCCAGTTGACGGTCCACTTGTAAAAGATGCAGACAACCAGATACCCGAAAATGGACTGGAAAAAGATCATGCCGGGGACAAAGTTGCCCCAGATGTCGATGGGCCGCTTGAAGTGGCGGGCGTTGATGTACGCGAAGCACAGCGAGTACGTCATGTGGGCCCAGCCGAGGATGATGCTCATCTTCATCTTGTAGCTGTTGGTGAAGAGAAGGTCGTTCTCGGTACCGTGCCAGCGCCAGTCGAGGCCGAAGGGGTAGCGGTAGTCGTCCTTGAGCTTGCCGATGACGGTCTGGCCCGGGCGGTAGTCGGCCGGCACCTTCCAGTCCCACGAGCTCTCGAACAGGGTCATGGACTTAGAAAAGATGTCGTTGTAGATGAGGCCCGTGTAGATGGAAAAGACGGCCATGACGAGGGCGATGTAGCGGCCGTAAAAGGCCATGGCAAACAGCTCAAAGGTGATCTTCTTGAGCGGCTTCTCCCAGTAGATCATGGCCAGGGCGGCGCACAGCATGATGATGGCGTGGCCGAGGTCGCCAAACATGACGGCGAAGAGGAAGGGGAAGGTGATGATGACGGGGATGGCCGGGTTGACCTCCTGGTAGGTGGCGGTGCCGTAGGCGTTGACGATGGTCTGGAAGGCCTCAGTGAACTTGTTGGTCTTGAGGTAGGTGGGCGGGGTCTTGTTGGTGCGGATCTCGTTGATGATGGAGGGCACCGACAGGCCGGCGCGGTTGGTCACGTCCTGCAGGGTCGAGCGGATGAGGGGGAGGTCGTGGGTGGGGCACCAGCCCTCGGCGATGAGGGTGCGGCGGGCGCGGTCGTACGAGAAGAGGTTGAGCGTGTTGTAGACGGCCTTTTCCTTGCTGACGAGCACCATCCAGGCCGACAGCGAGCGGGCGATCTGGGCGAGCTCGGCGTCGAGGGTCTGCTGGGTGTTGCGGAGGACGCTCTGGACGTCGCCGAGGCGGGCGTTGACCTCGTGGACCTGGTCGCGGCGCAGGTCGGCGTTCTCGTCGACGTTGTAGACCTCGGCGCTCATGGACTCGGAGATCTTGCGGATCTTGGCCAGGATCTCCTTGCCGTGGGCAAAGATGACGAACACGTTCTTGGTGACGGGCTCGTTGGTGGCCGGGTCGACGAGCGGCTCGGGGATCTCGGCCTGGTTCATGTACAGGTTGCCGCGCAGGGTGCGCCAGAGGATGCGCTCAAAGGCGGCGACGCGGTCGCGGGCGATGACGCCGGCGACGAAGCCGATGTTCATGCCCGAGAAGGAGCGCTCGACCTCGGGGGCGGCGAGGTGGTGCTCGACGTCCTGCAGCAGCGGGGCATCGTCGTTCTCGCTCGAGGCGCGGATCTCGTCGACGTTGCCGTGGGCGCGGTCGAAGAAGCCGCCGGCCTCGCGCAGGACCCAGCGCCACTCTGTCAGCTCGACCTCGCGCTTCTTGAGGGTCTCGTAGCTCTCGTTGAGCGACGAGACGCGCTGCTCGAGGCTCTGGCTGCGCTCGGCGAGCTCGTCGATCTCGGTGGTGGTGGGCGGGGCGAGGGTGTCGACGTCGAGGTCGAGCTTGCGGAGGGCGATGCCGGCCTTTTCCATCTGGGCGTGGAAGTAGCGCAGCTGGCGCTCGACGTTGTCGAGGCGGCGGATGTCCTGGGTGAAGGCGCGCTGGAAGGCGCTGAGCTCGCCGTTGAGCTGGGGGGAGGGGGTAGTGTTAGCCTTCCACCCATCCATACACACACAGGTGACACTCCATCAGCAGACAGTGAAAAGACGCACATCGCGGAACTGCACGAGCCCGAGCTCGCCCAGGGCATTGACGACCTCGCGGCCAATCTCGTTGGAGATGTACAGCTGCACCATGCTCATGTCCGCCGAGCGGAACGGCGTGTCCTTGGCCGGAGCCATCGCGGCGGTCGGGCGGGGGGTGCAATGGCCAGGGCGGCGGGTGGGGGTGCGGTAGCGATGATGCGATGCGTGGTGTTGTGGACTGTGGTGGTGGTGGGAGGGAGAGAGCGGGATGGCGTCGATGTCGAGGTCGACGTCGACGCTGCCTTGATTGAGTTGAAGGAGCACGAACCACTGACCACTGCCCACTAACCAACACCCAAGCTCGCTGACTGGCCCACTCTGACTCGCCCCCTCTGATTGGCCCACCCGCCCCAAGCCGCGTGGCGGCAGCCGCAGGCACGCCACAGTAGGAATACCGGCTCATGCACGATTGGGCACTGTCTCACCAAGCTCGATATCTGGATCTCAAGGGAGCCGATCAAGAAACACAACCAGAACAAGCCAAGCGCTCTTCGCTATCCATGCCCCATACCCTCTCTACCGCTGAGCCCCCCGCGCTGTCTCTTCCTTACCAGTCACCCGTCACATCCCCCTTGCCCCGGCCACGTCTCGGCCATCATCTGTGTGACCGACCCGTTGTCCGCGACCGGAACCTTGAGCCCCAGCCCCACGATGGCGTGCCCATGCGACCAGACCTTCTCATTGTCCAGCATCTCGAAGCGGTACGTGACCTTGCCCGCACCCCTCTCCCGCGCCACATTCTCCCATGCCTCGTTCACCCGCCGCTCCAGGCGCTCGTCTTCACTGAAACCCTTCCACGTGATGGTGGCCTCGTCGCCGGCCACCTCATAGCGGAAGAGCCGCCCGATCCGCGTCCCACCGTTCCATATCTCCAGGATCCGCAGCCTTGACATCTGCTTTACCACCCCGGCCGCGTGGTAGAGCATGCCGTTCGCTGCGGGGATCGAGCCGGACCTCAGCAGCCGCGACGTGAGCGACAGCGACTCGAGCTTGCTCCACCGCCACTCGCGCTGCCCGGCCGCGAAGAAGTCCGCTGCCTCCACCACGAATGCCACAGCGGCCTGCTCCAGCCCGAGGCTTCTCGCGGCCAGCGCCTGGGCGACTTGCGGGTCAGCCGTCCGCACCTCCTGCGCCCCAGGCAACGGGCGGAACGCGATGGTCATCTCGTCGCTAGAGTCCTCAAACAGCTTGAGCCTCGTCAGCGACGCCGGCAAGGCGTTTCCGAGCATGAAAGCATGGCCTGCGTGTCCAGCGCCTCACCTGCTCAGCACTCACCCGTGTCCGTCGCCTGCTGGTCAAGCGCGGTCGGCTCCCTCCAGAACTCGAGCGCCAGCTCTTCGAGATTGGGAAGCGCCGCAAGCAATTGGCAGGTTGACGCCGGAGTTAGACGGCGGCGCGTCTGCCGTCGGATCAGCAGGCGCGTGATAAAGTCGGCCTTGGTGAGCTCCCCTTGGTAGCGCAGGTCCATGGCGGTACGCCCATACAGTCTCCATGTGGCGCCCAGCCTGTTGACGGGCGTGGTCTGGTACATAGATAAGGTGTGCTGCGCCGCGGGGTCCACGGTATCCGAACCCTCGCTGGGGAGGGCGCGCCCGAGGCCCTCAGGCACAGCGTCCATGTCATAATGGCCATAGCCGTGGAGGCGGTCGCTGGGCGAGTGGATGCTGATCTCGAGCGTGGCGTGCGTGGGGAAGCCGGCGCGCCAGCTCCAGTACAGGAGCCGGGTCAGAAATCTGTCAATGGTGGCCTGGACCGTGTCGATGTTTTGGCCGTGCCACCGGGCGTCCTCAGGGGAGCGGCACCAGTTGCACGTGTAGGGCGCCAGGGGGATGCGCAGCCAGAGGTGCTTGACGCGGGCGCCCTGGCCGTGGGCGAGCACGGGGAGGCGCGCAAAGTCCGGGCCCGGCGTCACCGTCAGGCGTTCAAACAGCTTGCCCGCGAAGAAGTCGTGCCACTCCCAGCTCACGAGCGAATAGGGCGTCAGGCGCCATTTGGCGCCCCCGGCGTTGATGTTGTCGCCCAAAGTGGTGCGCGGGTCGCTGGCCACATGTTCCTAGATGCGCATCTTGAGCTCGGCGGGCAGGTCCGCCTAGCGTGCCATGGCCGAGCTGTCGGGGAGTCGAGTCTAGGTGAGTCTACGTAGGTTGAGTTGAGGCGTGGGCGTGAAGACGCTGGATAGGTGGGTACCTAAGTAGGGGGTCGGTGAGTGGGGGAGAGAGACGAATCCGGGACGAATGAATATCACATAACGCTGTGCCGAGTAGATAGATGGTGGTAGGAAGTCAAGTGGGAGAGAAGAGAGAAGGGAGACAAACATGGAAATGGAAAAACCTGACGTAGACTTGGTCGAGCCTTTCATCCCCGGCCAGCCGAGGCAGCACTCGGGATGGATGTTGGTCTTGGACTTGATCTCGTGGATTACGAGTCTAAGGTAGGTTTGTGTAACTTGAGGATTGGTCTTTAAACTGGGAAGGCATGCCCAGTCTTGTTGCAAGGCCAGATGCTGGCTGTCTTGGAGGAAACCCATGACCTGACCATGCATCGGCATGTAAGTGCATGGCCAGAAGAACCCCTGACCCACCCACAATGGCATCCATTCACTGCACCAAACCCAGCATCAGAAACCAATGCTCCAAAAGGGCTCTAAAAGGCTTAAGCGGAACTGATACCGACAACCCAAACCTTAAAACCGCCCTCCCATCCCTCTCTCACCCAGCTGCTGCATCCCGCGCTGCGGCAAGACATGCAGACATGCCTGCAAGCCCCCATCCACATCCCCAATCCCAACCGCCCCATCACCTGCCGCCCCTGCAGCCCCCCGATCCGGGGAGAGCGTGGGGGCCCGCCGTAATCTGCACAGTCAACAGAAACATTGCCCGCCGTTTAAACCTCACACACACGCGGTCCTTATCTCTGGCCTCCATGTCACTTGACACGCCTGGCTGGGTGCGGGATATAAAGTGCATGGTTGTCCACGTTAAATGCAAGCAGGCACCCGCTTGGATGAAATCACGCTGTGAACTTCCAGCTGCTGCTCGTTTTCTGACGTTTTCTGTTGAATGCCGTTTTCACTCCCATGCACACACTCACTCACACATCCACAAACACATACAGCGAGACATACACAGACACATTTCACATCTCACACTCCCACCCTAGCTGTCAACTTGAAAATAATAGCCAATTCTTCCTCTCAAACAATAATCAAACAATCTCTGTCTCTGTCATCAGTCCTGCTCCCACCCGAGTCCATCATGCTTACATGCTCATTCTCCCCAGTCCCCTCCCTCCCCCGATTAATTATTTTATTTTATTTTCTCCCCCTTTTGACAACAAAACCCCCCGGGCTTTTCAACACCGCCAGCACCACCCAAGAGAGAAAGAAGAACCCCACGCAACGCATGCAAATGCCCGCCATCGCAATGCGCCAAAAGGATGAGATCAGATCCGTTGACGAAGCCAGAAACAGCAACAGAGACAACCAAGCAAAGCAAAAACTCCAGCTTCCCCTTTCCCGCCATTCAGACTCAGCAAAACCGCAGCAATTCCTGAATCAAAAACGCCAAAAAAAAACCCCAACAACAAGAGAAGAGATGGATGGAAGAACACCAAAACAAAACGCCACGCCTGCCTGCCCGCCGCTTCGCTTGCCATGGTTTTCCCCGCGCCCCATTCATCCCCCGACCACCGCAGAAAGGAGGAATGACGAGCGCCAAAACGATGACCCAACCGACCGCCAGACAGACCTGCCAGCCAGCGCAGAAACGGCCGTCCCCCAAGAAAACCAGCTGAGAAGAGGGAGAACAAAACGCCCAAAACGATGCTCCGCCAAAAGACAACCGCGAAAAGATCCGGCTCAACCCCAAACGACACACCCCATCCCTAAAAACAACCCCCAAGACAAAAACGAGGAGGCTCAAAGCTTCCGCCCAAACATAAAACTCCCATACATCCCGCCCACCTCCGCCCTCGCCACCGGGATTTTCCTCATCCCCCACGACTCAGCCCCCATCTTCCACCCCCTCCTCCCATCATCCCTCGTCTCCCCGCCTTCCTTCACCACCCACCCTCTGCTTCCACACTCCGACAGCCTCCACCCCATCCTCCTCAGCGCCACCCCGCTCTTCCCCACCCTCTTGGCGCCATCCTCAGCCAGTTCCACCACCTCAAGGGGTTCCGACCAAGATTTGAGGACTGCACAGGACCCCCCCAGCAGGTAGCCCAAATCGAGCTCGGCCCCCCAGAGATCCGACAGGTCAAGGTAGCGGAGGGAGTGGGGTTGCCACTCCATCTGCGCGCGCACAGCCTGCGGCGTGCCCTCGCCGAACCCGTCCGGCACCAGCAGGTGGTTGATATCCCGCAGCGACAGCGCGCGTCCCACGGCGAGTTCCTCGAGGTGTTTCGTCAGCGGGCGCAACAGCTCCACATGGCTGGGCGCCATGCGCGCACCCTTCAGACTGAGCGATTTCAGCGACCCCGGCAGCAAGGGTAGGAGTTCCGCCACGTCGGCCACGTCAAACGTCTGCTGCGAGCGGGCATCCGTCGCCAGGCTGAGGAACTGCAGCTCGCGCACGGCGGGGTGGGACGCCAAAAAGTCGATGACGCCCCGCGCCGAGAGGAGGGTGCATTTCGCCAGGTTGAGGTGGGTGATGCGCGCGGTGGGGGGGATGGAGGCGAGCGCGGCGTCGGTGATGCGCGTGCCGGCCACGTCCAGGTGCGTCAAGCGCGTGAGGCGCGGGAGGAGGGCCTCGAAGACGGTCGACGGGAGGGTGAGGCACTTGTGTAGCGACAGGCGGCGGACGGAGAGTTCCGCCGGCCAGGCGGTCTCGGGCACGTCGAGGAGGGACAGGAAGGACTCCTTGAAGGAGGTCGAGGTGCAGCCGCAGAAGTCGACCGCCTTCATCTGCGGGAGGCCGAGGAACAGCTTGCGGAGCACCGCAGCCGACAAATCGTCGTCGATGTACTCCTGCGCGAGGAACTCCTGCAGGTGCGGGGTGAGCTCGAGGCAGTGCAGCAGGGTCTCAGGGGTCAGGTTGCGGGCCTTGGAGCGCTCGGCGGCGGTGGAGAAGAGCTGGGAGGGGTTGAAGTGGCAGAAGTCGAGGCGGCGGACGATGGTGCCGAGGTTGGGGTGGGCGACGATGTGGGAGAGGAACTTCTGGAAGATGCGCGAGTGCGGGATCGTGATCTTGCTATACAGCGTGCTCAGGGTCGCCACGTGGAGCGTCCTAGACGTCAGCAGCAGCGACATCAGGTCCACGTTGCGGCGCGTGATGCCATTGGGGGGGACATCGAGGGCGAGGAGGTTGATGATGAATGCTGGAGGGGGTTAGCGGGCATACAACGACAACAACAGGTGAGAACCCAAACACCGGACGAAAAACTTACTGAGAATTTCAGTCGGCAGCCTCTCGATGGGGGCGTCGCCCGGGCGGTTGTGGCCGCGCTTGGAGGGGCGGGGCACCGGGGTGCTAAAGACCTGGTGCAGGACCTGGAGGTCGCCAAAGCTCTTGCTGGCGAACTTGCCCTTGACCTGGATCCCCTTCCAGCCCTGGAAGCTGTCGGCGGGGGTCCAGTAGCCCAGGAGCTTGCTGTGGGGGTGGGTGACGGGGGGCTGGGACTGGGTCTGGATCATGTTGGCGGCCCGGGCCGGGGGCGAGTCGGGGGGGCAGTCCTCGGGGGCGGCGACGGCGACTGCGGGCGAGACGGGGGATACGGGCGAGATGGGCGAGACGGGCGAGTTGGGGATGTCGTCGTCGTCAGCCTCGTCGCTGCTGTCGACGGCAAAGTAGGACGAGATCTTGGTGTGCGAAAAGGTCTGCGGCAGGGTGCTTTCGCGTTCACGGATGGAGGAGAAGGAAGAGCGAGAAACCCGGTCCGGGGTCAGCGGCTGGGAATGGTCGTCGGCCAGCATGACTTTGTAGTCCGGGGACCGAAGGGGTTGCAGATGGTCTGCCTTTCTTGGCTTGGAGCCGGCCATCAGGGCGAGTGTCCGGGGCCGGGGGGTGGAAGGACCAGCCCAGGGGAGGAGAGAAGAAAGGGGGGGGTGGTTGAGCTGGCGGGTGGACAGGGGGCTTGGCGTGTTGGACCAGCAAAATTGCAGCAAAAGGACCAGCAGGAGGGAGGACCAGCAGCGAGCACAGTCAGGTGCGCGATGCCGCAACGAGATGGCGACTCACTAACTTAGCTGGCGGGCGGGCTGGTTGGCTGGCTGGGGGAGGGCTGGCTGGGGGGACGAGACGATGCGAGGGCGAGGGTCTCGGGAGCAGAGCACACGGGCAACAGTGGGTCCGTGATTCGATGCGGAGTCTGGCCAGGCCTGGGGGTGGAAGGGGTGGAAGGGATGAGCAGCGTGTGCTGGCGTGCTGCTTGTTGCTGGCTCTGACCTCTCTGACGGCGGGGACCCGGACAAATGGTCTGGTCTTTGCGAGAGGGGCGCCAAACGCAGGCGGCAGACGACGGGCGGCTTTCTATTAGTCAAGGGACCAGCTTGTTAGGTAAGAGGAAGGCTCGCGACGCAGCGGGTGCGGGGAAGATGCGAGGCGCTGGTAATTCGGATCCGCAAATCGAGAGTGTCCTGGTCTGAGACGCGCCAGAGACCAGGAGACCAGGCAGGCCTTGACCGGTCGTCGAGTGCAAGATTGGTCTGGAGCAGGCGTTTGTTCGTTCGGGGCTGCAGGGGGTTGCAGAGTGGCAGCCGTTGAAAATCCCGGCGTCGCGGTTGGCTGCGGGACGAATGGCGAGAGATGGTGTGGTGGTGTTTTGGAATATTTGGTCGGGTGTGGTAGGTGCCAGGCAGGAAGGTACTTTGTTGCGCGACAATCAAAGACACTCGCAGAGGTCCTTTGTTGTTGTGCAATCGAGTGACTCGAGTCGAAGGTCCGTAAAAGGGCCAGGCACGGTACGAGGGTGGAATGGAATGGAATGTCAAGAGCCCGTGATGGCTGTGTCGCACGCAACCACGCAACGACGATGCAAATAACGGGCGATGCTGGGCACGGAGAACACGGGGCGCCAGCGGTCCAGGCAATTCCAACGGGACAATGTGATGGACGTGGTTCCTGTTGGTCTGGTGTGGTGTGGTCGGGCCAGGAGTGGTGTGCTTGGTGTGCTTGGTGTGGTCTGCTTCAATGGCGTGGATGTGGCCCTTGCCGGGCCCCTCTGGAAATAAAAGAAATAAATACCTATGTAGGTATGTACGTCAAGTCGCCCTCCCGTCGCTCTCTCGCCAGTCGCGGGGTCCGATGCAGGCGCCCGCCGTTGTCTGCTTGTCTGCTGATGAGCTTGTTTCTCGGCTTCCCCATGCGCTGCCCTGCCCTGCCCAGCGGATGCAGCAGTGGGAGGGCGACAGCCAGCGAGTGACTGTGACTCGAACCGACTGGCAAATTCGAGGCTCAGCCTGCGTCACCTGAGCATCCGACCCCTCTGCCCCTCGTCGCTGTGGCCCGCCCCGGGCGGTTGCGAACCCTCAATTACAGAGCCAAGACCCCAGTGGAGACGGCACGCCATGGTCAGCCTGGTCCGTCTGCAGGTGGCCCGCCTCCTCCACCACTCACTCCATCGCTGCAAAATTTCGCCCCAAGCAGCTTCGCTTCTCCTTGTGGCACGTCCCCATCCGTGCTGCATTGCGGAGCACTCCGTACGAGTTGAGGTGCTGTCGGGTTCGGCTGTGACCCGAGTGTGTGCGCTCGGGCAGATATCGAAAAGACGACTTGTCTGCCCGCATTGACTGCATTTTCCCATCTCGCCCATCCGACAGCACGCACATCTCCCACTCCAACTGCCAACCCTCCAACGCACACGAACCACGCGAAGCAGCGAGCAGTTGACGAAATTCGGTCCCGCCCTCGATTGGTTCGGCCATTGCCACCCGGGACACCCTCCCAAGACCCAGGGCCGAGTTTTTATGACACCATGCTGCACATCCAGCCAGGTGAGCCAGAACCAGTGCTTGTCGGTACGTAATGGTTTCGGCCTCCTTGGCACATCCTCAACACCAGCACAAAAAAAAAGAGAAAATCCCATATATCCGGTGCGCATTGTGCGACCCCCCTCTGTTGCGCTCCGTTGCGTGCTCGCTGCATCGGCCGCTGCATCTGGCATCTCAAACCGCTGCGAGGCCACACTCCCGTCGGAGCTCATCATCATCACTCGGTGTTTGCCATCGATGACAGGCATCACGTCAACCCATCAGCCTGACTGGCCAATTGCTGCCGCCAGCCATGAGACGTCGTCGCCCTCATGACCCTGGCCCGGGCGACGTGACGTTTGTTCGCGCGGTCGTCGGAGCCGCCATAGGTTCGCCTGCATTTATCTTACCTAATCATTGAACCGCAACACATCCAATCCCTCATTGCTTTGTTTTTTTTCTTTTCGTGGTCACTAGGACCCGTCCGGCTCAGCAAGCGACGGGGGGGGATCAAGCGAGGGGGCGCAGACACTGGAAGTTGATCCCTTTTCCCCTCGAACACCCAGACAGATGCGACGTCAAGGCTTGGTCGGTGGTGTTGGACAGCATCCATTCCCAGCCGTGGCAACACCAACACAACACAGGACATACACAGAACGAGGCAACCTGCGTCAGCTCGTCCAAGCATGTCACCAATGACGAGCTGAGCTCCCTCCTCTCTCCCCAACAAATCAATCAGCTCTCACTCAGTTCTCACTCAGCTCTCACTCAGCTCCCTCGGCCTCGCCCGGGGCTCCCGCAGGCGCATCCCCAAAGCCAAGAACAACTGACACAACACACAGCAAACCCCCCTTCCCGCTAAGCCTGTTCACGTGGTGTCCAGATCACCTGCACATTGGCGGCGGCGTGGCTGGAACCCAACCAACCCCCCTGGCCGCAGGGGTGCCTGCGCCGGCCCAAGCAGTCTGGGGAGAGCCGCGTGCAGCCGCGCCGCACTAGCATCATTGCCCTCCCCTTGTCTCTGTCTGTCGGCTCGTGTTCCCTGCACTGGTCTTTTTTTTTTTCGCTGCTGTCGCCTGGGACTGCCCCTGGCCCGCCTGCGGACTCGCTTCCTACCCCAGATCCTGCCGGCCAATCTCGAATCGGCATGTCATCAGAGCGGATCGGGGGGCGGGCGCCAGGTGGCCCCGATCTCCGACGCCGGCCCTGGGAAAGGTTATCTGATTTTGATTGTTTTGGTTTTGCAGGCGGGTGCGGGATGAAATGTTCCATCTTGAAAGATGGAGCTGGGAAATATCGTGGTTTCGCTGCTCCTGTTCCACGACACGGTCGCCCGGATTGCCCGTCCATCATCCGTGCTTGCCTTTCTCCGCGGAACGACAGACTCCCCTCTCCCTCCTTGCTCATGCAGAGCGCCCACCGGGAGCCTGGTGGGATGGCTGGACAGCCAACGTGGTAACTGCGCGCGGTCTAGCATCCAGCCGTGCTCACATGACCACCCACGTTGCATGCCAACACCGCCCACAGCAAACCCAAGCTATGTTTCAATCGCAAATGCCCGCCAAGCCCTGACACGGGAGCGGTCTGGATGGAGCTCAGACGCGGATCACCATTCTGGGGAATAAGCTCTGAGCTCCGGGCGTGCGTGGATGCCGGGATGGGGGGTGCCAAGGATGGGCGCGGTGTTGACAGCACAGAGAGGGGACGGCTTGCAGGTGCAGCTATTCGTATTGATTCCAGGGGTTGGATATGCATGCATAGCTGCTGGTCGAGACTGCGCCAACTGTTGGCTGCTGGAGGCAGTGACTTGACGCATCCACACAACTCTTCCATGCGAGCATACATCTGGCAGCTTCTGCAATCACCATTGTTCCAAAACTCTCCAGCCACCTGGTTGGTGATGATTTCTGGGGTTGTTGACTCCCACGGAGCCATCTCTACATCTCTCCCTCAAAACCACCAGCCCATCCAACACAACCACTGCCCCAACCCCCTCCGATTCAGATAGCATTCAGGTACCTACCACGGTAGACAGAAAAGAGACCATACATTCAACCGCAATACTAGCTACATATATACACATTATACAAAGCCCCATCTCCCTCCCCCAGTCCAACCTCAACGCAGTAAATCCCCAAGCAGCCCCTAACACCAGCAAAAGAAGAAGACGGCCAAAAAAAAGCAAAGTGAAGGGAATAGCCACCGTTTACACCCAACCAAAACACCAAAATAGCCTCTGCCATGATCCTAGGCACCGCTGCAACCGCGCAACCGCTGTGCCACCGAAATCCCCACCACCACAGCTCTCCCTCCATCTGCCCACAAAACAACACGGCTCAGCTCAACCCATCCAACCCAACCCCAACCCAATCCAGGCAACGTTGAAATCGCAAACCGCGGGCGGGGGTGGGGTTGTCAGCCGTACCGGGCCGCGCCGTGCCGGGCCGCGCCGTGCGTAACACGGGTGTGGTTGTGATTGTGATGCGTGTGGTGTGTGCCCCCCGCGCAGGAACCCTCATCGGCGTTGCTAGCGCCGGCCGGAGGCGATCTTGAGGCGTTTTTTGCAGTCCTCGCAGTACCATTTTGCTGGTGTGAGAGAAAAAGTAGTTAGTATGGATGTGGTCTGGGTGAGCGGCACGATGAGGAAGGGGGATGGAAACAAGGGGGAGGGGGGATGAGATGTCAACATGCAAGGCAGCCCCCCTGAACCCCTGGGCAGCCACCGCTACCACCGCCACACCTCCCGCACCCCTTCACCAACCCAGAAACGCCAAACAACTGGGGGAGCTTCGACAGCATAATCCAAGAACCGGAAGAAGGGGAATCCAAGAACCGGAAGAAAGGAGAGATTGAAAGAAAACGAGATAAAAAACTCACCATTCCCCTCCGGCGCAACCCTCAACCCCACACACTCCAAATGGAACCATTCCCTCTGACACCCCTCCGCATCACACGCCACCATCTCGCCATAACTCCCCTGGTTGCAGAAGCAGTAGACGTCCTCGTCCTGGACCTCCTGCTCGTCATCCTCCTCTTCTTCTTCGTCTTCCACTTCGTTGTTCTTGGTGGTAGTGTGATTGTCGGTGGTGGTGGTGCCGTTTTTGGTGGTGGTTTTGGATTTTGATGTGGTTGTTGTTGAGGTTGTGGTAGTAGCGGTCGTAGTGGAGGGGGCTTTGCGGGTGTCGGAGGATATGGAGGAGGTGGCGGAGGCTTTTTCTTTCTTGGTTCCGGCGGTAGTGGCAGTGGCGGTAGCCGTGGCAGAGTCTTTATCCTTGTCCTTGTCTTTCGCCGCAGCTGATGCCGAAGGCGCTGCTGCCGCCGCTGCCGCCTGGGCCTGTGCTGCCGCCGCCGCGCTCGCCGAGATAGACGCCCCCTTCTTGTGGCTCCTCTTCGCGGTCGTGGTCGTCGTAGCCGTCACCGTGGCGGTCGCGGTGCTCGTCGCGGTGCTGGCCGTGGCGGTACTCCCGCCACTATCCGCGTTGCGCGACGGCCGGGACCGCGAGGTGGTCGTGCTCGCCGCCGACGCCGTCGCCGCCTCGGCGAACGTCGCGATCGCTGGCGTCGACGGCTTGCTGGCCCGCCCGCTCTTGGTGATCTTGACGGCGGCCGCTGGCGTGGGCTGGATGGCCAGCGCGGCTGCCTCCTTCTTTGGCGGCGCTGGCTCCTCGGCCGCCTTGGGCGCGGCCTCCTTCTTGGTGCCGTTCTGAGCCGGCTCTGGAACCGGCGTCTGTTCCTCCGTCTCAGGCTTCAACGCGCTCGGCTTGGTCGGGACTGAAACAGCGGTCGCCTCCTTCTGCGCCTTCGCATCCGTGCTGGCCTTGGCCGCGGCGCTCGGCTGGCCTGCGTCGGGCGTGCCCTGCGAATTCCCGTTGGTCTTATTCGGCGCGACAGACGCCGGCCGCTTCCCGGGGTTCTCGGCGTTCGACACCGTCGAATTCTGCCGCGCGCGGGACGACGCAGGGCGGGGAGCCGCGGCAGACGGGGCGGGCGAGCCCCTCCCGGGCCGGACGGGGTCGGGGAACGAGCCGATGACTGGGGAGGATGTGACTGACGCGGCGGTCCTGCTGTGGGTTGGTCAGTCACGCCCGTAGATCTCAAACAGCTTCCCGTAAAAACTTGCCTCTTCTTCGCCTGGTTACTCGACGTCGGCAGCGCCTTGCGCTTCTTGGCCCCGCTCTCGGGGGCCGGCGTCTCCCTCGGACTCGTGGTCCTTTGTTTCGAGGCGGCCGCATTACCAAAGACGGTGCCCATGGCGCGCTCCACGGGAGCTCCCCCGTTCGGCTTCGCAGCCTCAGCCTTGCGGCGCTTGGGCGCGGGGGCGCTCCCCGCAGCCGCACCGGGGGCAATGCCCAGGCCCACGGGCCCCGAGTCGGGGAGCGGCTTCCGCGACTTGGCACCCTGGGTCTTCTTCCCGGTCTCCTGCACCTTGTCGTTGTCGGCATCAGCAGCCGCCGCAGCCACCGCCTGGTTCTTGGAGTTCTTCTTGGCGGCCATGGCCTGCTTCCTGTCGCTGCTGCGGGTGGCGGCCTCCTCGGCCAGCGCCTGGGCGGCGGCGGAGAGGGTGGCGGCGGCCTCGCGGCGCGTTCGCTCAGCCTGCTTGTCATTTGCCTTGGCCTGCCTGTTCTCGATGTAGGCCCAGTGTGTCGCGCTACCCCATTTTGCCTCCTCGCTGAACTCGGCCTCGAGGTGCGGCCAGATGTCGTCGATGCGGGACAGCTCCTTGTTCAGGGCGTCATTGGCGGTCGCAATGACGTGGTTCTTCTCCTCCAGCGAGCCCAGCAGCTCCTGGATCTTGAGGGCCGTGTCGCGGAAGAGGGTGCGGCGGGGGATGTTGGTCGGGTCGAAGACGCTGGCGGCGGAGCTGTCGGAGGGCGGGCCGCGGGGGTTGGTGGGCGGGCCGGCGGTGCTGTTGCGGGCGCTCGTTGGGGCGGAGGCGGAGGCGGACACGGCGCTGCTGGGCGCGTCGTTGGGCGGCGGGCGGGCGAGGTCGGGAACGGGGGTGTTGAGGGTCTCGTGGAGGAGGTCGAGGAGGGCAGCCTCGGGCGCGAAAATCTTGGCGTCGACCTCCTTGAGGAGGGTGAAGTGGCGGACCAGCTCCTTAGGGAGGGCGGTGATGGCGTCGGCAAAGTGGGTGACGCCCGGCAGGATGTTGATGGGCTGCTCGGGGGCGGCGGCGGCGGCCAGCGGGTTGGCGCGATTGAGGGACGAGGTGCGCGGCGGATTGACTCGAGTCTGGCGCACCGGCTGTCTGCGGCTCGACCCGCTTGCGCCGCCGTCGGGCGCGGGAGGTTTTGCCGTTTTCATGGCGGGCGGTGGTTGACGAGGGGGTATTGGACGGTGTGCGAGGTGAAGAGGGCGGTCGTGGGTTGGACGGAGGAGTGGGTGGGAGACGGGCGTGAGGATCGCGGCGAGGAATCGCGAGACGAGGCGGCGGAGGAGTCGAGGTGTGGAGGGGGGCAGAAGAGAAGACGCAGGCGGGCAGTGGTCGAAGCAGGGCGCCCTCTTGCTGGCACGCGCGGCAATTAAACCGATCAGCAGGGCGTCAGTGCAGGCAGACTCAGAAGCACACCTCGAGGTCGGGCACGCGCTGGAGAGGGCATCGGCGAGAGTGGGATTTGCTCGGGCAGAGAAAAAAGGGAGAGAGTCTTGAGCGCAGCATCTTCTTGCCCAGGCGCAGCACCTCGACCCGCCAGCAGCAGCCCACACAACCAGGCCAGCAGCCAAGCAGCACTGCTCAGCAGCACCACCACTCAGCGGCAGCAACCAGCAGCCACAAGCAGCAGCAAGCCTGGGCGAGGGTTCGATATTGTGGGGCGCGGCTGGATTTAGCAGAGGCTCGGGTGCTCTGATACGTCACTGCCGGTGCAGATAGATAAGATAAGCCTGCTCTTGCAGGGGGACACATGCATCCGGTTTCCGCTGGTTGATTTCTGTGAAGAGAGGCATGTATGCATCAACCAAGCACGGTTGTTCCCACCACGAGCACACAGGTCATGGAGCTGATAGTCGGTCCCCCGATCAAGACGGAGATGGGACGGGCCTTGGTAAAACACTGTCCCTCCACCCCAAGCATACAATTATGGTAGTCAACAAGACTGGGTTGGCTGTGGAACGAATAACTACCCCCTACCCCGATGGAATCACAACCCCTCCGCCGCCGGCTGTCTCTCCCAAAAATAACGCCATGCTTCGCCCAATGTCACGCCGCCGCTCTCCCCCTCCACAACAAGTATTAACCCCCCTCCCCCCATCCCCCCCCCAACCCCAACCCCATCTAGACTCACACCCCCTCACGTCTCCTTCAACCTCTTCCTTGGCCTCTCATCCCTCGCCTTCTGCTTCTGCCTCCACTGCCACTCGACCAACACGGGCAGGAAATGCCACAGATCAAACTCAGGCCAAAAACACTTCAGAAAAAAAACCTGCGTGTCCTGGTGGCACTGCCACAGCATGAAATCACTCAGCCGCTCGACGCCACTAGTCCGCACAAACATGTCGAGCGGCGGGCAGCCCGCCGTGTACATGTGCCGGTCGATCGTCTCGGGCGTGATGGTCTCGGCGTTGGGGTAGATGGCCACCACCGCCGGGGTGTCGCCGTCGGCGCCTATCTTGTCTGAGTGGAGGGTAGTCGCGGTCGACGCCGCGTCGTCTTGGTCGTCGAGGAGTTGTTGGGAGGCTGGGTCGGGGGATTCGCGGATCGACTCGAGCGGGTCAGGTTTGCCGCCGCCGCTGGTTTGTTTGGAGAGGATCTTTTGGGTGATGCGGTCCTGGGTGAAGGGCGTGCTGTGCGGCCGCGGCGTGGTCGAGTATTCCTCGACGGTGGTGCGGATCGCGGTAGTCATCTCTTCGCGCGACGTGTAGGGGAAGCAGATGTTGAGGACACAACTAGGGGAGGAGAGAGGGTTGTCAGCGTAACTGTTGTTGCGCGGGTCCTGGTATATATATCCATGGGAAGGGCATACTCGGTGTTGTGCTGCGTGGCAGCAACGGCACGCTCGACGACGGCCAGGACGTCCGGGGGGATCAGGTCGAGGCGCCCCAGCACCTTCACACTCGCGCCATATCGGTCCAGGAGCTCGCCGTGTTGCATCAGCTGCTCGAGTTTGAGTTTGGCAAGCTGCATAAGCCCGTCGACCTCGTACTTGGGGCGGTGGAAGTTTTCGAGACTGAAGGCGTAGACGGTGACGACCTTGACGCCGCACTTGTAGCAGACCTCGAGGACCTGGGAGGTGAGAGAGTTAATAATGGGACCAGAGAGTCCAGATATTGAGGGAGAGAGGATAGGTATGGAGGTACGCACCCGAGCCAGGGCTTCAAAGCCCAGCGAGTGCCCCTCAATGGTCTCGATCTTGTGGCTGCGGGCGTAGCGGCGGTTGCCGTCCATCTCGAAGGCGACATGGCCTGGGATGGGCCCCTGGGAGAGGGCGCCGATGAGGGTCGACCGGAGGCGGTTGAGGGCCCACTCGGCGGGGGGCGAGCTGAGGAACCAGCTGCGTATGCGGGAGAGGTAGAGGTCCGACATTTTGGCGGTTTAGGCCGTGCCGTGCCCAGGTCTCGACGGGGACAAGAAGCCAGGGGCGGGCTGCTCGGCTGCTGTGGGGGGAAGACGAAAACGGCAAAAATAAAATCACAGAAAAATCACACAGGCCGCGGCGGTGTGTGATGGCTAGAGAAGTGTCGTCGCCATGGTCAGTCACGGAGTGGGCGCGTCGTCGTCAACGGGCGGGCGCTGATGTAACCGGACAGACAGGTGGTCGGTGGCCGCCGGTGTGTTGTGTGTCTGTCGGTGTCAGCCAAGGGGAGAAATTGTGGCTTGGCGGCCACGAGCTTGCCGGATTCCTGCTGGCGTTGCGTGTCGCTGTCAGCGTGTTCAGGGGTTGTGTCCCTGTTCGCGTCTGCTCAGTGGCTCGCTTCAGCGAGGCGAGGGTGGGCCTGTCTTGGAGGGAGGAGGCAGGGGTTTTGGGGGCGAACGACAAGCGGGCAGTCCCTCCTCCGCCAACCCTATCCCTCCTCCATCTTCATTTCGACAACCTCCCAGACCTGGGTTGAACAAAACAAGAACAATACTCCATGCCGTCATCCATCCGCTGCTTTGCTGAAGGGTTGAAAGGGGACGAGGCATGAATGCCAGGGGCAAGGGAATCTGCAGCTCGATGCAGTCTGACTCTACCTTGGTGTTGCCTTCTCGGGACGCTCTCCCGTCTGATCCTTCTGATCATTGTCATTATTCCTCGTCCGCTTCGAGAACTGGGCGGCCTCGTGCCCAGATCAGATGCAGATCACAAGTCATGCTTCCGCCTGGCCAAGTCGTGTCCGTCCTCGGCCATGCAAATCGAGAAGGTGAGAATGCAATGCGAGCAGTTTGCAAATTACCACCAAGGAATGCACAACTATTCATTCAACGTCCCCCCCCCTCCTCCGTCACCCCTCGCGAAGGCGCCCAACATGAAACTCGCCTCTATCGTGGAATAACTGCCGCCGCCTCTGCGCTGCACGCGTAACCTGTAAGGGGGGCAGTGATTTCTCTTCTTCTGGAAAGACGGTCGGCTCTCCCGCTGCAATGCTGGTTGGTTCACCCCAGACTGTCCCAAGGAGCGGGCGACGAGCCGGCCAGAACGAGCAAATGATGAGCGCCTGGTCCATCTCGGTCGAATTAATATACGCGGCGAGTCTCGTGCGGGTGCCGGGCCAGTCGTGAGCGCCGCGGCAAATATACAGGGCGCTATGGATAAAAGCCCCTCCACCACACGCCTCGCCGTTGTACCCGACCCTCGATATTGCCAACCAAAATGCCGTGCGGCTCGGGACTGCAGAATCCGGGGAAAACCAGGCGTCGTCTGCCGGCATGGCCATGGCGTGGGGGAATTACCTCATTGGGGGGGGGAGTAGGGGGGATGGCAAGGGAGGTCGGGATGACGACCCAAGAGTCGAGGAGTTCATATAATGGTGGTGAGACCGCTCTCACTCTGACGACTTTTGGTCATCCAGAGCCGCCTCGCCTTCAACTCTCGGATCATCACCACACCCAGCTGTACCGACGACTTGCCCCAGCAGGACACTCGAAGTCCATCACACATCAACCATGCTCTTCACATCACTCTTCGGCTCCGTTGCCCTGCTCGCAGGGGGCGCTGCCGCACACGGCGCCGTGACGAGCTACGTGATCGCCGGCAAGAACTACCCTGGGTGAGTCTCCACCCTTGAGTTGTTGTTGATGTCGTTGACACCGGTTGCCACGACCCCTGTTGCCACGACCCCTGACTAACACCCCCCAGCTACCAAGGTTTCTCACCCGCCAACTCCAAGAACGTCATCCAGCGCCAATGGCCCGACTACAACCCGACCACGTCGGCCTCTGACGCCAAGCTGCGCTGCAACGGCGGCACGTCCGCCACCGAGAGCGCCACCGCCGCCCCCGGCGACACCATCGCCGCCACTTGGGGCCAGTGGACGCACAGCCAGGGCCCGATCCTCGTGTGGATGTACAAGTGCGCGGGCGCCTTCAGCGCCTGCGACGGCTCGGGCGCGGGTTGGTTCAAGATCGACGAGGCCGGCTTTCACGGCGACGGCGTCAAGGTCTTCCTCGACACCGAGACGCCCTCCGGTTGGGACATCGCCAAGCTCGTCGGCGGCAACAAGCAGTGGAGCTCCAAGATCCCCGCGGGGCTCGCCCCGGGCAACTACCTCATCCGCCACGAGCTCATCGCCCTGCACCAGGCCAACGCCCCGCAGTTCTACGCCGAGTGCGCCCAGGTCACCGTCACGGGCTCCGGCACCGCCCAGCCGGACGCCTCGTACAAGGCGGCTATCCCCGGCTACTGCAGCCAGAATGACCCGAATATCAAGGTAAGAATGTTGTGTCGGGGGAAGGAAAGATTGTGTTGCTCACTGCTTTTTCTCCCGCAGGTCCCCATCAACGACCACTCCCTTCCCCAGACGTACAAGATCCCCGGGCCGCCCGTCTACAAGGGGTCCGGCAGCATGAAGGCGAGGTCCTTTTCCGCTTGAGAGCCGCGAGCAGAAGTGAGCAGGACACAGAGACAGGGCAGGTGGGAGAGAGGAGCACACGACGCATAGCATGGTTGTTATCATCAATTAGAGCGGCAAGCAAGCGAGACACGAATCGAGTCCTGCCCACACCCTTGAGCGAAGCCTTGCCGTGCGGGCAGGCAAAGCCCTTGAAAAATTGCCCCTTTCTGTAACGGGCTGAGCCCTGCAGCGGCCTCGGCAACCCTCGGCCAACCCTAACCCTCGATGCCCCTGAGCATCGCCGGGTCAACCACACTTACCCCTTTTCTGCTTGGTGTCTCCGTCCGGCCAGGCAGAGAGCATCGCGACATGCGGACCATTTCTCAAGCTCAGTTATACTCGTAGAGTCGTCATCAGATAGTCGCAATACACTCCTGTGACCGTTACACTTTCCCGTCAGAGCACCATGGGTGAATGCCGTTCCCGTTGTTTCTGTAGACCTTCTCGTGGCTGGCTGCAAGGGGCCAGACTAGGATAAGGTAGTATAATAATACAAGGAAGGTTACCGGCTCAGTTAATAGAATGCTAGGTTACAGAAAGGACAGACGCTAGGGGAGGGAGGGATACCTTCTTCGGCTTCAAGTCGTGTAACTATATAGTCCAACCCTGGAAAGTTTGTAGGCGCGTCACTTGACGACCGGGGCTCTGGTCAAAATCTCCAACTTTCCTACCAAACAATATATTCTGTTTGCAGAAAAAAGGGTTTGAAAAAGAAACCACCGTTTCTCTTCTTGAATCTTTTCTTTTCTTTTTTCTTTTTTTTTTTGCTTTCGGAGCAGTTGTTTAGTCGTTGAAGGTTCTTGAATCTCGGGCCAGGGCCCCTATCAAAAGTCTCGCGCTAACAAACAAACCAGCATTGTACCGTAAAGCCACCTAACATCATCAGCTACGAGACAGGCTTTATAAAAAAGGGGGGGTCTTCTGCTCTGCCATCGATCAGTTGCCGTCAGATTTAGACTTTGATGTCATACTACTTTCTGAGGGGACCGGGCTTTCCCAGGACTTAGGCAACTTGATACAGTCAGATGCGAGCTGCGGTTCTGTGCCTGACGAGTGGGGTAGTTAGTTGAGAAGTGCCGAGCAGTAAGCGGTCACTCCAGGTACCTTATTCAGTGAGCTGAAGAGGAGGAAAGGATAAGGCCAGGAAGGGCCGTGAGGTGTTGGCGGGTAGATACCAGCATAAAATTCAATTAACCGTCATCTCGATCGTGCTCGCAACACAGAAAACCGTACTGGCAGTATCGGGGAACACGCGTCGTCACATCTGAGCCTCGGCTCCCTCCCACTCTTGACCACCCTGCCCAAATCACCAACCTCCTGTCTCTCCATTTCATCCCTTTCTCAAAAATCACAACCCAAACCAAACTAACCCCATCACCGCCAACACCCACACCCCAACCCCCCTCACACCCCCAGCAGTCCTCCCCGCCCCATTCATCTGGAATCCCACAATCCTCCCCCCATGCTCCTCCTCGCCACTACCATTCCCACGACGGCTGCTGCGCAAACAGCTTGACACGTCACTCCGCGCGTCGTCCTTGCTCCCCTTGCCGTCCTTGCCGTAGTACCGTGCGGGGATCTCGCACCACAGGTAGCAGCCGTCGACGATCTGCACGCGGCTGGGCGCGCAGCAGGTCACCATGGGCGGGTAGGACGTGTCGTTGCCCGGGGTGGCGACGACGTTGATGGTGTTGGGGATGGGGAGGTTGGAGAAGTCGGGGATGGAGGTCGGGGGCCCGCAGGAGGAGGGGGTTGCGGTGTTGGCCGCCATGTTGACGACGAGGC
The DNA here is from genome assembly GCA_033296695.1 of Staphylotrichum tortipilum. Classification (NCBI taxonomy): domain Eukaryota; kingdom Fungi; phylum Ascomycota; class Sordariomycetes; order Sordariales; family Chaetomiaceae; genus Staphylotrichum; species Staphylotrichum tortipilum. Next base: position 26,588 of record MU855678.1, read on the forward strand.
GCGAAAGCCCGAGGCGGGAAGAAGGCCTGGGTAGGTAAATTCGGCTGGCTGGTTGGTTGGTTGCCTGCCTGCCTGCCAGTGAATGCTAATGGCGAAGGCGGAAGGGAGGGACTGGCTTTGAGGAGAGGAGAGGGAGAGCGCCTCTGATGCTTGGGCTATCGATGGGAGACGAGGAAGAATCCGGTCAACGAGCGAGCTGGTTTGGTGGATGGGGTATTATCCATCTGCAGGCACCAGGGAGAGAGCCGTGAAGGAGAGGCGGGTGAGGCAAGGCACACGCCAGGTGTGCTTTCTGGAATCACAAGCCCACGAAAAAACAGACACCTTCTCAATTCACATGCCCGTCGGTGTCGGCTTGCTGTAAGTTCTCGGTCCAGCCAATCAAACTGTAGGGGGTCTGTTGTAAAAATTAAGTCCATGATCTCTCTCCGCCAACAGCACCGAGAAGAGGCCGGTCTGCCGTCCCATCATGCGTGTTGCACCGCGAACTGCGGGATGCAGGAACCAGGCCATCTGGTCAGCCAAGACGAACACCACTACTACGCAGTTGCCAACAGGAACCCGTTGCACTGGCCGGGTCACAAGGAAAAAAACGGGAAGTTGGCGAATCAAAGTCAATGTTGCCTGCCGCCTCGAACCCCTCTCTGGTCATACCCATGGGCTGTGCCACGACGCCAGCCGCCAGTCACCTTTTTTTCAAAAACAACCGGTCGCAAGGCAGATTTCAAGCAGACTTATACGGGGTTGAAGACCGAAACCACTGAGCTAGTGCGAATCATCGTCGAACATTAATCCTGCCCCCCTTGTCCCTCCAGGTACCACCTCATCCTGTGCATCCCCGGGTTGCCCATAATCGTCTCTGCCAGACTCCCATTCCCCGTCTCGCTGGGCAAAAAGTACACCACGCTTCTGCCCCTGGGGACAATAAGAACTGTCCCGGCGTTGAAGTACTTTCTGGGCGAGAGCTGCCACTTGGCCCTGCTCTCTGTGGGCCAACCCGTGACAACGATCTTCAGGAGATCGTCAAAGTATGGGCTGTCGGCGCGGGGAATGGGATCCCCTTCGTTGACGATCGACAGGAAGAGGGAGTCGGGGGCGAAGGGCACGATGGGCGTCGTGGTGATGGGCGGTGCTCCGAAGGTGACGCAGTGGATGCCGGCGAGTTCTGGGTGGCGGCCCGCGCATGTCAGTTTTGGGCCGCTTTTGGGGGCTTGATATATTAGGTAGTGTGGATGTGTTCTTACCTTCGCGTGGAATGCTGGGCTGGGCTGTTGGCGCCGCTTGGGACTGCATAAACTGCGCGTAGAGCATCGCCGCGACCGCCCCGCCAGCCGAGTATCCTGTCAACACAAGATGGAGGTCCCATGGCGTTCGTGGTGTGCCACCACCCCGAAAGTCTGTGGCCGCTTTTGTAATTGCTTTACAGGCTTCGGGCAGCATCTCCATCGTGCAGGCGAGGAAACCGGCGTGGGCACGGTAGTTGTTGCCGTTCTAGTCTTTCCCCTATTGAGAAATCGGGTGTCAGCCTGGCGGATGACAAAGTACCTACATAGCGAGTTCTCTCTGCTCGACTAGAGGTTTCTTACCAAAATGCTATCCTCATCTTCCGCGGATGTGTCGGAATGCTCGCCCGTGTTGAAGTTCACCAGCCAGTCATGGATGGAAGCGGTTCCTCGGATAGCGACAACAATGAGTTGGGCATTGCGCGGCATGGAGAATCGGCTGGCCGTCCCGGCCTGGGCGTTGGCGTTTGGTATAGTCGCAGTCTGCCTGTAGAGGCCGACTGTTGTCTGTTTGGAGGAGCTCTATGGCAGGCCATGGTCGATTCTGAGTGCCTCACCCACAGGCTCTCGGTCTTTGGCCGGATCGGCCGTTTCTCCCTTGCGCTTTTTGGTTGCATGCTCGCAGTGAGCGGCAAGATGCAACAGTTGTTTTTCATGGGGAGCCCTGAAAGGTGCTGCGCGTTAGCTACAACCGGGCAGGGTTCAAGTTTGTGTGCCGCTGGGTCCTGAACTCCATCCAACACTCGACTTACAATGTCTGTTCTTGGAGGATTGAGAACGGAAACGACGAGTTGGCATAGGCTTACTGCTTGTTGATAAAGAAGCCCATCGTGGACAAACCATCTGGCGTGAAGGTGTCAAGCTCTTTCATGAAGCTGTCAGTCTACTACGTACGGGCGTTTGCAAAAGGCCATTCCGCTCCAGTGGGATTGCTGTAGGGGAGCTGGAGCCGGAGGAGGTGGAAAGACTGACCGGCTTTGTTCATCTCCTTTAGATATCGCTCTAGCTTCTCTGAGGACTCTTCATCTTTCGCAACATTGCAGCCGAGTTGCCGCTCCCCGAGGAGTCGGCACTCTCACCCGATACGCCAGCCAACTTGCCGCCGACCATCGGGGGGCGACGTACGACCTTTGCCGAGGCCGAAAAGTGCCGGTTGATAAAACGGCTCACGACATTGCCCTTGCGCTCAGGCTGGCCTTGATCTTCGATTGTGATCTTGTCGCCGGCGTGTGTGGATCGATTCGAGTCTCTACCGGCGCTTTGGCGAAGTTGGTAAGATGACTAGGCATATTTTCTGCCACGAAACCACATACCGAGGACCCCAACATCATCCTCGTCACCAACGTCACGCCACCGAATTATGAGCGAGGCCGACTTCGACAGTGCGGCGTGGGCACAAGGCTCGGGAGGCGCGGCCTCACTCGACGCCGACTCTGAGAAGGCAGCGTGGCACGAGGTGCTTAGCGACGACGGATCTCGCGCGGATGTCGGCACGATTCGGGAGCAAATGTGCGACCTGTAATAGGGAGGGTTGCACCTGGAGATCGCCGCTGCCAAAGAAAGGTGGCGATCGGCGGATACACAGATCACTGGCTGCACTACACTTCCTGGGTCTCTGACGCCATAGATAACAAGCCCTACAGGATATGTTCGGTCTGCTTGCCACACAAATCGCACCCCCGGGACCATCTGAGGGCTTTTCGGGTTGTTTATTAGGAGTGGCGAAGGCAAGAAGGCTCAGTTTGCCCGGGAACTCAACGTCTGGGAGGACGATTTGGACCGACGGTTCTGGCGAGGTCTCGAATCTCGACGGACTTGTTGGGGCTGACGTTTTGGTTTCTCCTATGCCTAGATATCCGGGAGGAGTACAGTTTTCCCGCCGGCCCATACCAAACTTCACCCCCTTGCCAGATGACGAATTACCGAAGCTTCTCGCTCAGCGCTCCTCATAGTTAACTAGCTGATTGCAGTCGCAGGCAGGACTTGGATTATTAAGAGAAATCCATGTTATTCACTCCACCCGGGGACCTTGCCAACCAATCGACACTGATAGTACCCTACTACACGGGAGCACTCTTCATCCAAGACGCATTTCTCAATGCCTCCGCCTGTATCGCAAAGACCGGTTCTGCCATCCTTACCAAGGCAGGCCCAATCTCTTGCAACACAGCCTTGGCCTTCTCCTCCCCTCCGCTCTCCAACACCTCCAGTTCCCCCTCGCCCAATCCCTCTTCACCACCATCGCCCACCCCAAAAGTAGCCATCCTCCATTTCGCCTTCCACTGGCGCACCGCCTCCACCGCTGCCTCGCACCCCTGCCTCACGCCCGTAGCAACCAGGTAAAACGAAGACCGCATCCTGTGTGCATTCTGCGGCTTGAAGAGCCTCAGGTGATCGCTAAAAGTGGCGAATGTGTACATCAGGAGCACAGACGCCCAGGCGTCGGCTTTGTGTAGCAGGATAACCATTGTGCCGCCCGAGCGGATGCGCTGAAGGGCGAGGACGAGCTGGGATGTCAGGAGGCGGGAGGCCTCGAAGTTTTCGCGGTCTAGATCAGGAAAAGCATAGATGTCAGTCGACTTTGGGTGTGTGGACGTCGAAAGGGGCCCGTCTGGCTTACACTCGAGCCGCTCATGCGTATGAAGGACTTGGCCATCGCAAACGACGAGGTCGAACTTCTGCTCGAGGAACGGCCGGTCAGATGAGAAGGATGCCGCGTCGGGATGTGACGCTGGGATGCTGGGTACAGGGGTGCCCATTTCATCAGCGAGTAGGGTGATGTCGCAGAAGGAGACGAAGATCTGGGCGTCGGGGTCTGTCTCGGACCAGGGCTTCTTGAGGAGCATCTCGTGACCGCCCAGTGAGGGGGGAAGACTGATGCCGCGGAGGAGCGCGGATGGGTTGCGGTAGAGGGCGGCCGAGGAGAAACCGCCGGGAGCCATGCAGAGGTCGAGGATGGCGGGGCGGGAATTGCCACCACCCTGAATGGTAAGGGCCGCCGTCATGGCATCGAGCTCAAGGCCAATGCGACGCATTAGCTTGAAGAAGCCGATCTTTACTATGGCATTGGCGTTGTCGGCACGTTGGCGTCGGTTCTCGAAGTAAATATCCCCTGTCTTGTTTTGCCAGCCCTAGCCATTGTTGTTAGTTTGGGATGGGAGACTAGAGGAGAAGCCTGGGGTTTTGAAGGGATTGGTTGGCGCTTGCCTGTTCCCGGAGCTCACGAAGCTCGCGGTAGACGGGGAGCTGTTCTAGGAGGTATTCCTGTACGAGAGACTTGGGCCGAACTCTTGGTGCTGCGTTGGCATCAGGGGGCATGGGTGAAGTTCCGCTGTCGGAGATTCAGCCATGTTGTCTGCGGAGTGCTGACCCTGTAGAGAGGGGCAAAAGAGAGTAGAGTGTGATAGGGAGTGGAATCAGGTTCAGCACTACTCCTGCTGGATGTCGATGATATAGAGGAGGCTCCAGCAGAACAGGATGACAGCTGCCTCTTATGGTATGGCGGAATGCCGTACGGGCAGCTGTGGCGTGGCAAGGCGGTTGGTGACTGGTTTGTTCCCGTTTGTTTGGGTCACTGGAGCTGAGTGCAGTAGGCCTCAGCGGGCACTAATGTGCGTTTGTTATCCTCTCCCACGACCAGTGGCAGTGCTGCCCATGGCACACCGCAAGGTTGCTAGCCGGTAAAGCTCCGAGTTCTGAGTGAAAGAGGGGTGGGGCTCATCGTGGCGAGCCTGGGACGAGCAGGGAGGAAGGTCGGACAAGGGAGTTTTTGGCAGGGATTTTGGCAGTGGCTTGTTGGTTTGTTCCGCTTGGAGGCGGTGTTGCTGCGCCGTAAGGCTGCGCCGTAAGGCTGCCAACCAGGCGCCCCTGGGTACCTCCCTATGAGGGCAGGGCAACACGGCAAGGCGCGGGCGACCCGGCCGAGCGGGTCGCCGGCGTCAGGCAGGGGGGGCTGGTGTGTTTTGCTCTGACGGTGCTGCCGCCGGCCTGGGTGGGGGAGGGGGAATCTGC
>MU855679.1:0-19280 GCA_033296695.1 Staphylotrichum tortipilum
ATCTGCCCCCGCAATTCTTTCTTCCCCATTCCCTTCTTCCTGCCCTCCCCAACACGTACTCCTCGCCCCTCGATTACCCAGCCACATTACCAGCGCTTTCATATCACACGGACACTCCGCCCCCACGGAGATATTTCCACCCCCGCGACATGGAGTCACCCCCTTCCCCTAACCGATCTCTCTCCTCCTCCCGCCGCCATCGTCGAGAGAATGCGCCTCTTCGCCCACTCCACCATCCTCTCCCGCGCCATCTGCAACGCCCTCTCAACCGACCTCGCCCTGTTCACCTACCCCCAGATCATCGACGGCCTGCCGACAGCGGACGTCACCTGGGACCGGCGCTTTTCCGATCTGTTTGGTGAACACCCCATTGAACAGCACGAGGAGCTGTGTCCGGGTGTGATGGAGAGGGCGGGGGAGTTTCGGAGGGGGTTTGACCCCTCTGTGCTGTCGTTCGATTCGAAGGCAATGGATCTTGCCAACCCGTACGTAGTGTGTGTCTCACTAACGCAACCCAGACTCTCCAAGCTTTCCACCAGTCCACCCGGGCTCACGCCTCTTCAGCACAAGGCTGATTGAGGTTGTCGCAGTAGCTCTTCATGAGATCGGCGTCCTACTCTTCCAGATCGGCCTCCACCTCCACCACGGCGACATCGCCACCATCGACCAATGGGCCGAGAGCCCCCACGACACGACTCTGGCCCCCCGCCCAACCCTCTTCAGCCACCACGGCTACCTCCACTCCTCCATCTACCCCGACGGTGTCGCCTCCATCGTCGGCTACTGGGCCGAGGACCGCATCCTCGGCGGCGTGACGGTATTCGACCGTTCCATGGAGGAGGTCGCCCCCGATTCGCCCCCGAATGTCCATTTCCACCCGTGTCGGAGCAAGGTAACGAAACGCTACTGCCAGCTGCGCGACGACCAGCAGCAGGCGCTGCCCAACTTAGCTGACAAAACCAACACCGTCCGTGTCAACCAAGAGGACGCCATGCTAAACAACTCCTACCGCGACATCTGGGAGCGTGTCCCGCCCACTGCCAGGGAGCTGGATATCATCAGGAGGAAAACAAAAAAAATGTGGCGGATTATCCTGAGTATGAGGGCCTGACGGCGGCGTTTAACAGGCTGCCGACGGTGACGCTTTCGTGGTGTTAGGGACGGGCGGTGTTGACGCACAATCCGCCGCAGAGGGGTGGTGATGGGCGTGATAAGGGGGAGGGGGCTGCGCGTGAGGAAGGGGGGGTGACGATGGGGAGCGGGGAGGAGGGCAGTGCTGACGGCGGTGTTTGAGTTGATGCAATTGGTGAGGTGAAGTTATAGTCGAAGGGGGAGGTGAGGGCAAACGACAGCTGTGGATGCTCGAATCTTATGCGAATTGCTGCCCGTGAGTGGGCATCTGGTCGCGCCTGACCCCTTTTTGATATTAACATTCTATGCCTCCCTTAAAACGCCGACTAGTGCCCTATCCCAACCATACCCGTAACCACACCCCCCTCTCATCTCCCATTAACCCCCACCATGACCCTCAGCCCCTCCAGCTCCTCCCTCACCCTCCTATACAGCTCCTGCGCCTCCCTCTCCCTCGTACTCACAAACGCCACCTCCGCCCTGAGCGCCGCCAGCCGCCGCTGGATAGCCGCCTGCTCGCTCGCCTCGAGGATGCGGAACCCGCTCAGGGCGCCTTGCGCCTTCTCGAGCGCGACGTGCGCCTCGCCCACCTTGCCGCGCAGCATCTCGGCGCGGTTGCGGTACCCACCCAGGTGCAGCGAGAGTTTCTTTTCGAGCTTGTTGCCCTTTTCGGCCGAGGCGAGGAGGGAGTCGAGGGCGGACTGGTGGGATGGTTAGTTTCTGGGGATGGTGGACAGGGGGTGGGGAGAGAGAGGGCTTACCTCGAGGGCAGTTTGCATAGTGGCAACCCGCTCTTCCTCTTCGTCGTCGTCGTAGCAGCCGAGGCCGAGGAGCAGCGAGTTGGTGTTTTCCTTGTTCCAGACTGCCTCGACGGCTTCCGGCTTGGGCTTGTCCTTCATTTCCAGCAGGACTTGGAGACGGGCTTCTGCCAGGGCAGCGTCGTCGATTTGAGGGAGGGCAATCGGCTTCCCGGCGGAGGCAGCGCCAGGTAGCGGGTACTTGGTCGCGTCGTGTGCCATCAGCAACGCCGCCTCCCGTGCAACGAGGGCCTCGGCGGGGTCCTCAAACTCCGAGGCCGCTCGTAGCAGCCCGTTGTAGTCCACTGTAACGGCCCGTGGTAGGTCCCTTTGCATGACTTGGGTCCGCCGCTTGCGTTCCAGGAGTTCGTGGGCCTCGCGGATCTCCCGTTCCCTGCGGTCACGCTCCGCCGCGTCCTCCTCCAGCTCCTGCGCGGTCTTGGGCTCCTGCTGGTTCTCGGGGATCTCCAACTCCCACTCCGTCTCCTTCGGCTTGGGTAGGGCGGCAAGGCGCTGCTTGAGTTGGTGTCGCAGCGAGAGGTCGCGCATCCTGGCATCAGCTGGTGTCCCACCAACCATGTCCATATCCTTGTCCGCGGCGTTCAACGAGAAGGTGTCGCGCGGGGTGCGCAGTGGTGTCTGGCCGACTCGGAGTGGTGTGGCGCCGCCGTTCGCGGCCGCGCGAAGAGGGGTCGCCAGAGGATTCGGCGTCGCCACAACTTGCTTCCGCGGCGCGACCGAGTCGAAGCCCGTAGATGCTGCGCCCTCATGCAAAGGTGTGTTCTCCCCACCAAGCAGCGAGGACTGCGTTTCTGTCAGGGCGCGGATGTTGCGAATCTCGTTTGCGATGTGGTCCTCCTGTGCAGGCGCCCGCGGGGTCCTGATGGGCGCGCTCGTGTTGAGAGCCGAGTAGTTGCCGACGAGGCCGCGCGTGGCGTCATTGTCGCTATCACGCGCCATGGCGCTCGCCCGCTCGCCGATCATGCCCATCTTGACAATCTCCTCCAGCTCGCCGTCGCTGACCTGGGGCGCGGGCAGGCTCAGGGCCTTGCGCTTGCTGCTCTGCTCGGCCTCGCGCAGCTTCTGCATCTGGCCGGCCTTTAGGGCGGCCTGCAGCGAGGCGGACGGCCCGTCCTTCTCGTTCTTCCTCCGCTTCCGGTCGGTGTCGCCATCCTCGTCGCCCTTGCGCTTGTTGCCAACCTGCTGCTTCTTGGGGTCGAAGTGGGAGCGCTGGAACTCGTTGCGCGCAATCTCGTCGGTAGTGTCGTAGAAGCCGGGCACGGGTTTCTTCTCGAAGGGGATGTCGGCGTTGTAATCCATCTGGCCCTTCTTGCGCATCACAACGTTGATGTTGATGCCGGCCGTCTTGAGCTCTCGGCGCTTCTGCAGCGTGGCGAGGCGGCGCGACTCTTCCTGCTGCCTCTCCCGGGCCTTGCGCTTCGCCTTCTTGCCCTGCGTGTTGGCAAGGCGGGCTCGGGCCTCGCTCAGCATCTCCTTCTCATCCTCGTCGAGATCGATGGTGTCGGGGCGGGCGGGCTTCGTCTCGGGATCGGGGTCGACCTCGCCGGGGCGCAGGCGGCGGACGTCGTCGGCGCTAGGCGCCTGGGTCTCGCCGCCCTCGGGGCCAATTAGGCCAAAGGCGGAGGCTTCGCGCTGCTCGGCCTCGTCGAGCAGGCGCTGGTACCGCTCGAGGCACTGGTTGGCGGTGCGGCCGACGATCGGGGCGATGGTGCGCCATTGGGTGGGCATCAGCTTGGCCAGGTGCAGCAGCTTCTCGTCCTCGTCCTTGCTCCATTCGATCTTCTTGATGCTCGGGTCGAGCCACTCGTTCCAGCGGGCCTTGCACTGCTTGGGGGTCTTGCGGGCGAGCAGCGACGACACGCGCGCCCACTGGTTGAGGCCATACTTGCTGACCGACGCCTTGAGGATCTCATCCTCGATGTTGGTCCACACGCCTCCCTTGACGACGGGCATCTTGGCGGATGGGAAGGGGGCGCGCCGGGGAGGGGTGGGTTGGTTGTGGCGATGGTTTGGTGATGGGTTGGGCTGGCAGTTGACGGGTTGAAATGTTTGAAACGTCGAAAGCCAGAAAATGAAGCTCGAGGCTCGCTGTCGCCTGCGATTTTGCTTGGCTGCGGCGGCAGGCATGGTGGGATGGGTGGCTCTGATTGGCCCAAGCACACCCCAGCCGAGCTGCTCCAGCGCGTCACAGCGCGACAGCTTGGCTGCAGCTACAGAAGCACCCCTGCCTCAGCGTCTCCCTCATCTTCACTTAACTGCGACTGGATGCTAAAAATCACGACTTCCTTTCAACCCCAATCACAACAACTCGGATGGCGCCTCTTTGACACCCGACCCCTTTGCGCCCGCTCTTTCCAATTGATCCAACTACAATGGCCTCCGCAGCTGCCTCCCCCCAGCGGGAGCCCACCCCCTCCGCCCCTTCTGCGCCCTTGGCCGCTGCTCCCTCCTCCTCGATCCCCCAGAAGCGCACCCTCGAAGATGTCCACAGCCCCGCCGTCTCATCGCCACTAAACCCCGAACCGAAACCGCAAAAGGTCCAGCTGCAGGTCCCCGACGACGGCCAGGTCATGGCGCGCGAGAAGCGCACCAAGAAGGACTCGCTCAAGAAGCGCGAGTCCAAGGGCGCCCCTGACAGCTCGCGCGCAACTCCCGACCCCAAGCAAGCCGAGCCCCAGGGCGAGCTGGCCCCCATCCGCTACAAGCTCGCCAACCCGAAGCCGGGCGATTTCGAGCTGTCCAGGGAGCCCGTCTTTGCGAGCCATCATGAGGTCCAGGATCCCGAGGGGAAGACGATCGAGTTCCTCGAAACGTCGGATCAGTGAGTGTACTTGGCTCCCCGCCTGCCCGACTGTCCAGCTAACATGCCCAGCGTCTACAACAAGAAAAACTTCCACTACACACACTGCATCGCCGACCCCGCCTTCCCCTCCATGTTCTACTACCGCAACACCGAGCCGCCGCCCTTCGCCGCCCACCTGAGCTTCGAGGACACCGCCTCGCACATGTACTTTGACCGCGCCGGCCGCCACGTCACCTCGGACAAGGGTTTCCGTATGTGCCGCGCCAACGTGGCCGTCCGCGAGGGCCGCTGGTACTGGGAGTGCAAGGTCATCCGGGGCATCCTCAAGAACCGGGGCGAGGGCGACCCCGAGTCGCACGGCCACGTCCGCGTGGGTTTCGCCCGGCGCGAGGCCAGCCTGGACGCGCCCGTCGGATTCGATGCCTACAGCTACGGCATCCGCGACGTGGCCGGGCAGAAGGTGCACATGTCGCGGCCCAAGGACTTCTTCCCGCCCGGCGAGGACATCCGTGAGGGCGATGTCATCGGGCTGGAGATCCAGTTACCATCGGAGCGGCTGCAGCGCAAGATCGTGCAGGGGCAGTACAACCCAGCCATCGACGCGGCCGACGACGGGGATGGTGACGGGGCGCCGGAGGCCCCCAACATCATCCGCGACCGCATCCCGATCCGCTTCAAGGCGCACATCTACTTTGAAAAGATTGACTACCACGCCACCAAGGAGCTCGAGGAGCTGATGAACCCGTCGCCCATGGCGTCGGGCCACAACGCCGAGCCGCCCAACCCGAACCACCCGGCGCCGGCCCTGCGCACCCTACCCAACTCGTGCATTCGTGTGTACAAAAACGGCCTGCTGGTCGGGACCCCCTGGACGGACCTGCTGGCGTTTCTGCCGCCGGCGTCCAAGCAGGCGCAGCAGACGGGCGGGCGCGAGGCCCTCGACGACGGGACATTGGGCTACTACCCGGCTGTGAGCGTGTTTAGGGGCGGCGCGGTCGAGATGAACTTTGGGCCGGACTTTTGGTTCCCGCCGCCGGGGCCCGAGGACACCGAGATGGAGGGGGTGGACGGCCCGCCGAGGAAGACGACGGAAGCGCTCCGGGCGGTCGCCGAGCGCTACGACGAGCAGATCGTCGAGGATATTGTCTACGACATTGTCGACGAGGTTGGGTTCTGGATGCAGGACGGCGGCAAGGTGATTGATCGGTCGGCGCGGGACGAGAAGGCGGTGGCGCCGGGGAGCGAGGAAATCAAGGAGCTGGTGCAGGATGATTGAGTGGGAAATGGCATGAACAAAAAAGGACAACAGATATTAGGCAATTTACGAAGGCCGCAACAAAAACACAAAACAACGCCAGACAAAAGGGGTATCACGACCGTGGACTCTCAGCAGGCGGCTCGACCACCACCACCGCCCCAACCACCCCCTCCTCGCCCTTCTTCGCTTCCTCCCCCTTACCAGCTTCCCCCTCCTTACCCCCCTCCCCTTTCTGCCCCTTCCCCTCCACCCCCTCCCTCGCCTCCCTCTCCAACCTCTCCCTCTCCTCCTTCCCCCTCTTATGACAATACCACAGCACAAACAGCAACAACACCACCGCCGTGCTCCACAGCACACTCGTCCCCACAAACGCCGGCCACCGCAGCTTCAGCGCATTCACGATCGCTTTCAGCATGCTCTTGACAATCGCGGGGGTGACCACCAAATCCGCCAGATTCTTAGGCATCAAAAACCTTGCCAGGCCGCCCTCCCCCTCGGCGTCTTCACTCTTGGCGCTCAATCCCTGCGCTTTAGCAGCCGCAGCGAGGACCTCTGGCGCGAGGGTACTCGTCAGCTTCTTGGGCAGCTGGATGACGAGCTTCTGCATCGGCCCGGGCAGCTTCTCGAAACCCTTGTTCAAGGCATCATTGCGCCCTTCAAGAAGCGCGATGAGATCGTCCACGGCGGTCGGCACGCCGCGCATGATGTCCTTGAGGATGAGGAGGAACTGCTGCAGGAGGGATTGCACGTCCTCCGGGGCGGCGAGGGTAGCAGCCGCGGGGGAAGGGGGGGTGGCGGTGGAGGGGGTGATGCCGATGTGGGCGAGCATGCGGGTCAGGTCGGACCATTCGCGCTCTGCTTCCTTGGGGGGGACAGATGGCGGGACGGTCAAGGTGGAGGAGGGCTGTTTGCGGTGGAAGAGGCGGGAGAGGCGGGAGGGCTTTTTGGTTGCCGTCGCGGCGGCGGCGGTGGTTACAGCTTCGGGGGCGTCGCGTGCCTGGACGGAATCGCTGTCGCTGTCCCAGGTGAGGTCGGGAGTCTTGGGGCGCGGGGGCAGCGGCGGGGCGGCTTCGTCGGCGTCGTCGTCATCGTGGGAGATGAGGCGCTCGAGGAACTGCTCGTCGTCGTCGTTGAGGAGGGGCGCACGCTTGGTTGTGTCGCTGTCGGGCGGCGGGGAGGACGGAGTCGCAGCGGCGGCGGGGGGAGGGGTCGATTCCGCGGGTGCTGCTGGGGGAGGGGTAGCTGCGGCCTTGCCTTTGGCGGCGGATTTGTCGCCGGCGTCTTTGTGTTTCTTGAAAAAGGGCGCCATCGTGCGTTGTGTTATGCGCTGTGTGCTATGCCGGTTGTTGTGGACTGTCGGATGGAAAGCGGGTGGTTGCTTCGTGCGATTGTGACTGTGTTTTGTGGCAGGTGAGAGACGGGAGGAGGTTGAGCAGAGAAAGGTCGAGGTCGCCCCGTCGTCGCCTGCAGCTGCCCTGGCTCAAATGGGGCGCTGGTCATGCCCCTCTCCTTCAGCTCAGCTGCCTCCTCTGCTCTTGTTCGCGTCGGTCGAGGCCACGGGGACAGCAGGCCAAGAGGCCTCTCATGCGCCAAGCGGGGCACCGCCACAGTGATGTCATGGCGGACAGGGATAGCTCCCAGCCCGTCTCAATTTTTGGGTGGTGTGGCTGGTGCAAGCAAGTGGTGTTTGCATCGCCGGGTATCATCCATCGCATGTCATGTCATGCCCATCCGTTCCCTACAAATATCCGCCCTCCCTCTCGTTAATGCATCATTCCCCATCTTCAGACTCCTCCGCACCCTCCTCAGCCTCCTCCACAGCAGCAGCCTCGCTCCGCCTTCCCCTCCTTCCCCTCCCCCGCTGAAACCCCGACCGCGAGGTAGCCGCCCTCTCCCCCACAAAGTGCGTGCCCTCCCACGCCGTACTACATTTGGGACAGGTCTTCTCCGCTCTGGCCCTCCAAAACGCCTCCTCACAGATATCGTGCAGCCGGATGACGCAGTCCGGGTTGTTGCAGCGCTGGCCGGACGTGACGATCTCCTTGCAGGCCTCGCAAAACTTGATGCGCTGCCACTCGGGCGCGTCGGCGTCGGCGTCGTTGTACGTCGCCATCAGCCACCCCCACAGTTCCATCAGTGAGCGCGCGGTCAGGCTGTAGAAGCCGTCGCGGGATTTGTCGAGCCAGCCCTCGGCGACGAGGCTCGAGAGGAGGGAGAGGACTTCGGAGTGCTTGAGGCCGCGGCTGGCGGCGGCGGATTGGGTGGCGCCGCCGTCCTCGCCGTTTTCGTCCTCGTTTTCGCCGTTCCCGCTGTGCATGGCGCTCTCGCGGCGGGCGCCCGCGGGTCGTGACACGCGCAGAGCCTGCCCCTCGTCGACGGCCATGACCTCCATGCGCGGGGTGTTGTATGTCTCGAACATGGCGTCGAGCAGGCGCTTGACGTAGGCGACTTCCTCGGGCGAGCGGGCGGTGCCGAGCTGTGTGGCCGGGTCGCTGTGGGCGTTGATGAAGGCCCAGACGCGCTCGCCGGCGCGCAGCTGGTCGCGCGCGTTGCGGATGTCGTAGTCGAGCGGCTCGACGGCCTCGCGCGCGACGCGCATGGCGTTGTCCACCTCGGCGGGCGTGATGGACTGTGGGCGCACGGGGCTGCGGGGGTTGTTGCCGGGGCTGTCCTCACCGCCGCCACCCTCCTCTGCCGACGCGGCGGCGGACGCGGCGGCCGTCTTGATGGCGGCTAGCAGCTCTTGGGCCTCGCGGAAGGTGAGGGCACCACGGGCCATGAAGGCCTGGATGAAGGCGCGATTGGCGTCGCCATACCCGGCGGGGAGCGGGGGCTCCCACTCGTCGTCCATTGGTTGTGCGGGGGGTCGGTAGTGCTTGTGGGCGTCGGCACTGCGTCGGCACTGCGAAGGTGAATGTGATGATGGCTTGGGGGCGGTGGAGGGGTGGTGTGGGATGTGGGTGGTGGGATGCGGGTGGTGGGGAAGACGCGTGTTGTGTGTCGGCCCGCAAACTTTTGGCCGCTGGGAGGCATCCCTGCAGGGCCTGAGGGGCCATTGGCGAGCCCCAGTGCAACACATCCCAGTGCATCCCAATACATCCCAGCACATCCCAGCCTCCCACGTGGCTGCACTGAACTTGTATCGTCAAGACTACGCCCATCAGACGACCATCAGCCTTAATCGGCCCGGGCCAACAGCTGGGCACCGATGCGTCTAGTCGCTCCATCGCGCCTCGGAGATGACTGCCTATCCTCAGCTATCTCTACGCTACTCCGAACTCGGCTCGCGTGCAGCCCTCCCAGCCGAGCGCCCGTTTCGGCACACCTTGCGGTTTCAGGCATGCGGTGCCGTTGACAGGGCTCACCTCAAGTGACGGAAGACAGCTGGACCAAATCTCGGGTGCTCCTCGGCTGCGGTTGGTCAAGACAGCAGCGCCCCTCGCTTCCATCCATGCCAGGGAATGCCATGTCTCCACCAAGCCCACACACACCAGACACTCACCACACACTCCAGCCTGTCCCCTGCAGTGAGCTGCCTTGGAGCTCGCGAGCGACCCTGGCAGGATCAACGCGAGCTGACCATCGGATGGGACAATCTGTCCGCTAGCAGCGTAACATCTGCGCTTGTCCCACCGTTTGCGCACTAGAAGAAGCGTCCAAGAGAACAAGAGAGAGGAGCCCGGCCGCACCAAAAAATCAAGCGTCGGCGCCGTCTGGGGGCGTCGCGCAGAAGAAAAAACGTGACCGCTGTTCCGGGTCGTCCTGGGCTGGGCCAGGACGGTTTGGGTCATGGTTTGGCCAGAACGGCTCCCCTTCCTCGGCCCTGTCTTGACATGTCACGTTTCTCCAGCATGTGAGGATCACACTTACCAACTACTACCTACCATCTTCTCGTGCCTCCCCTTGAACACCCGTGGACCTTTATCTTTGTAGCCATGGAATAAGCAGACTCCGTCTCCGAGTGGCCTCCGCCCTGTGGTGACTCTTCGTCCTCTCTCCCCTCCCTCCCCGTCCCTCCCTCGCCCGTGCCGCGATGGCTCCCCAGTTGCCGCCCGAGGCGGTGGGCGCCGCCGCCGGCGTGCTCATCTACAGCCTGATCTGCCTGACCAGCGGCCTCTTTCTGCTGTGGATGGTCTGGGTCCACGATGAGCGCAAGAGCTGTAAGCAACTCATCGTCCCACAGCACCAATGTTTGACCCCGGCTAACGACACAGATGTCGCCATGCTGGGCTTCTTTACCTCCCTCCACACCATCGCCTCCGTCATCCAGCAGGCCCACACCATCGCCCGTTGGACCGACGTCAAGACGGACCAGCACGCCAACCTGGTCGCCAACGTCGGCGACCCGGAGCTCAACATCACGGGCTGCTCGACGGGGCTGGATCTGGTCTTGTTTTACATCCGTACGTCACTTTGGCCGCGCCAACATCACCAATTGGGGATGAGCCAAGCTGACCGCCGCAGAATACTACGCTTACAACGTCGAGTCCATGCTCGTCCTCTTCTGGTACACCCCCCCGCCCCCACCCACCACTCGCCCTCCTACTAACCCCCTCGCCAGGGCCTTCGAGCTCGCAGACAGCATCTACCAACTGCGCCCGCACAAGGTCTACCGCTTCCACCTGAGTCTCATCGCCAAAGCCACCGCCGCCCTCCTCCCCGCGCTGCAAGTCATCCTCCTCCACTTCAGCGGCGTCAACAAGAGCACCATCGGCTTCATGGCGCTAGCCGACGCCATCAGTACGCCCCTCCACCCTCCCTTTTCTTCTCCTCACGCCATAACTAACCCATTCAAGTGGTCTTCTGCTTCGCAGCAGGCGGCTTCATGCTCCTGGCCATCCTGATCCGCTACGTCCACTCGCGGCTGACCCTCGCGTCGTGGAACGTGCGGTACGGCCAGAGGAGCGGCGTCGCACACTCCGCGCCCCTCTCCGCCAGCGACATCGCCCCAGCCCGCCCCCTGAAGCGGACCATCTACGACAAGTGGCTGGTCCTCCGGTTTAGCGTGGCGTTCGCCGCGCTCAGGTGTGTCTTCCCCCCCTTTTCCTCACCACCCCCAAAGCCGTGATACTAACCCCGATCTAGTCTCTTCCAAATAATAGTCGTCAACTTCCAACTCCGCGCCGCCGCGACCAACACGACTTCGCACATACCACCCCAGCCAGACCTCTCCCCATCCCGCGCCGCAAGCGACTTTGCCCTCTTCGCGCCGGCCCCCACGGCCGTGCTCTTCGTCTTCGTCGTCTTCGGCACGACGCGCACCTTCCGCGAGTACATGTGGACGCTGTTCGTGCCGCGGTGTCTACGCGCGCGGGTCGAGGATCGCGCGAGGAGGAGGCGGGAGCATGGGGCCAGTGTGTCGGTGGTGCATTCGGCGAGTAGGGGGGGCGATGTGGAGGCGGGGAATGGAGGGGTTGTGGTGATGGTTGGGTTGAGGGAGGTGGGGCGGAGGGGGGATGAGTGGCCTATTTTGAGAGGGGGGGTGGAGATGGGGGTGGGAGGGAAGGGGTGAGGGGGATGGGGGGTTGGCGTTTGGGGGTTTTGTTGTTTTTTTCGACTTTTCTTTTGGGATGTAGAGAGGAATGGAGAATGGTTAAACCCAAGGGGGCGGTTTGTGGTGCCGACATGTCACGACATGGGATTACTCCAATCACGACACTTCGACGCCATCCACAGGGCTGATCTTACCAAAGAGCACGCCCAAGTCTGCCGCGTACCTTTCGTGCTCGGCAACCTTCCTCGTCATTACCTCTTTGGCTCCCTGACACCAGGACTGGGAGAGCACCTCCTCTTCCGTCATCGACAAGCGGCAATACCTAGGGGAGACATGGCCGTCCACCAGGGTGACAATCGCGCCGATACTCGTCACGCAGTGCCATAGCCAAACGGTGCCCGTCTCCCAAGCCTCGCGTATAACGCACGTCAGCGACGCTTGGCCCCCCAGGTGTTGACGTCGCTTCCTCCTTCTCGAGCACGTCCATGAACTCTTGGCGGACCTTGTCAAATTCGGCCAGGTGCTCGTCCGCGAGCTGGTTGATCGCCCGCCTCGTGAGCCAGTACGGCACGGCAAGCATCTCGGCGGGGAGAGTCGAGACCAACTCCAGGTCAAGGAGACAGGTGACGTTCCAGTCGTCGTCGACAAAGATGTTGCTCGTGTGGAAGTCGGTCAGCTGCAGGTGAAACGGCCCGGTGCGTCGCTCGGGCGAGGTAAAGCGGTGCAAGAGGGCCCTGAGCACCGTGCGAGCGGCCATCAGTGCGCGGCAGTCGCTAGCGTCGTAGATGGCGTTAGGGTTCGCGAGGAAACTCGAGTCCTGCAGCGCGAGCATGTCGGCGACGAACGGCTCGACGCAGGTGTACGTCCTGTCCGCTGGTAGCGTCCGGGGGGCGCCGTCGTTCTCGAGGATGACGAGCGCGCAGGGCAGCGGGCGGTTCGTCAGCGTCATCGTGCCGTCGTCGGGGCAGAAGCGGAACGAGCCCATCCGTGGCTGGGGGATGCGCGCGAGCGAAAGCATGATGCGTGCCATGCCCCGGAAGAGCGTGCGCCGCCGGGCGGCTTCGCCACGGTACATGACCCACGTGTTGGACAGCATGCACCCGGTCTCGGGGCCGATGTGCTTGAGCAGCATGTAGGCGGTGGGCAAGCACAGGGCGGCCGCTGGGTGGGGGGCATAGCACGACAGGGCTGGCCAGCCGAGGAAGACGCCGAAGCGGCGCCGGACGGCGCGGCAGAGTCGGCGGTAGAAAGGCAGCCGTCCTTGGTGGGTGAACTACCAGAGTGTGAGTTAACGTAGCTCCTTTGGAAGGGGAGCGCCGATGAGGCTCTCGGCTGACATACGTGTGAGTGGTCAGACAAGCCAAACCCGTAGAGGTGCGGTATCCGAACTTCGGGGCACTGGGCCTGCATCCACGCGTAGGTGCCGACCTCGCAACCCAGCTTCTCGTCGATGGTGCCGGGATACCTCGCTTCTGCGAGCTTGTGCGCCATGGCGCAACGCACCATGAGCTTGGTCGGCACGGGAGCAGTGCGGGCGGTGCTGGCACGCCCGGTCGTATCGCGACAGGGATGCAGACGTTGAAGCTGTCTCGGATCCATTGTCCGGGTGGTGCCACGAAGACAGAGGCATCACTATCGCCAAGTCCTAGATGGTGCCTGACAAGGCCCTTGACGGTTGCCCTGTTGTCCCAGAGTCGCTGGGAGAGCTCCTTTGCGGCCACATGGTAGGCTGCATGGCTGATGATGTTGTCGTCTGTGTTAAGCGCTGACTTTATGTTGTTGGACCGCGGTGGTCGAGTTCGACGGTCGTGGCCGGCGCTGTGTGCAGATCGGGCGCGCGAGAGGATGGGGGTGGCGTTGGGGGTTCCATCTTTGGTGTCAGGCTGGAGAAAAAAGCCCTTCGCGGGGCGAAAAGCAGAACATCCCATGGGAGGAAGGAGGAGGAGGAGGAGGAGGAGAGACCCAACCAAGCCAAGTTCATGTGGTTGGGTTGGTTGGTGCTGTTGTGGCTTGAGGTTGGCTGCAGGACTGAGCAAGGGAAGGTCGTTCCTTTCTGCCTTCCGCCTTCAGCATATTCCTCAGCTACCTCTCACATCTTGCCATCTCACTCCTTTCTATCATGTCAGGAATTGCCGCGGCCGCTGACCCTGACGAGGAGGTGTACTATCACATTGGACTCTACCCTCAATGCGGCATCTGCGCAGAATACATCCCCAAGCACGAAAGGGTGAGAGCGCGTATGTTGGCGGCAAATCCAATCACTCCCCACGGTTTCACTCTTTGATCCGCCTTCACAGTATTCGGAAACCAGGATTCGGCCTCATATGACAGCCACACACACTCATTCCCCTTCCCTACCCTCGGCCATATCGTCCGTCGCACTGATGGCCGTGGGCTTTACCGCTTCCCGGGTTGCGGTAGATGTGCCGCTTCGCCCGAGTGCATCCCGATTCATGTAGCCTGCTTCGACATCTTCACCCAAAGATGTCCGGCCCCGGATGTTCTCTGCCGGCTCTGGGTCTTGACCGCTTGGAGAAGCCCGTGGCGGCGCGCCTGGCCCATCTTCTTTTCCCCTCCGCCTGTTGACAGAGCCATCTTGCGGGCCATGTCCGACCTGAGCTGCGTACCGCTTCTGCACACCTTGCCCTAGGAGCTCGTGGATATGATCCGCCGTGAGTCTCAGGACTCCCTCCTATGGAGATGTGCCGAGGCGTTTCGGCTCGCCGCCCACATTGATACCAGAGCCCCGGAGCCTCTCCTGGCACTCCCCCTCTGCGAGATCCACTCCTGGGAGCGTGACGGGAGCCTCGAGAGGGCCACGGCACCCAAATGCCCCCTCCCGATCCGGAGAGTAGCCATCAACCAAGACGGCATTTGCAAAATTGAACGCCTTCTCACCTGGCCCTAGTACGCCGGTGAGTGTTCCACGCGGTCTGCTTTCATCGTCGCCCATGATGACTCACCATACCTCGATTCCACGCAGGGCGTGACACTTCAGCTCAAGGTATGTAGTTCCCCCTCGGCGTTCTTGGGTTAACGAAACTTAGCTTTTGCTTCCCGTTACAGCACGGATGCGCTCGTCTCGTCCTTCAGGACCGTCCCCCTTTCAGGTCTGGAAAACTGCCGCGCCACCGAGTCTCGCTCCCTGCCCAGCACGCCCATACAAATTCAACGCCTGCCAAAACATGTATGCCACTGAGATGGATGACATCACTGGCATCACTTTTTTCTTCCTTGACCCCCAGCTGCGTGGCCTTCACGTCCACCGCTCCGGCGGGCCCAGTGCGCTGAACACAGTCACTCAGACTCTCCCGAACCGACAACGATCTGGCATCTGGATATATCTGCCTGTCGCCCAGCGAGACCGTATCATCCTCATCGGGATTCAGCAAGGATTATGCGATTGCATTCTTGTCTGGACCGAGCTTGCGGGCGACGTGATCATCGGGGCGCCAAGCGACGGCCTGTTCTGGGACTCTGTTCTTGGGGCGTCTGCCCCTGTGACTCTGGTATACGGCGAACCCAAGGCATGGTTCCCTGTCCGCTTCTTTGGTGTGCACTGCAGAGTACGACCCAGCATCGACTGCGATCTCCTTGAGCCGCCCCGCTTGCCATGTCCCTCCGGGCACCCATTCGGCGAGGAGACCTTCTTCTCGTGGGCCCCCCTGGGCCGCGTTTCCTCTGCCGAAGTCTTTTACGACGAGAGGAACGGGACGTGCACAGGCATCCTCCTCTGCTACGAGAACGGAGGTGCCCGGGCTCTGGGCCAGTGCGGGGTTCATGTCGATCCAACAAACAAAGTTGTGCAGCCTGCCCAGATTTGCTTTCACATTAAATCTGGGCCAGGTCGATACAACCAGGTCGCCTTCAAGCTTCGTGTACGGTTTCAACTGATGCCTCAGCCTGGCGGGGATGAACACGACTCGGTGGAAGTCGACTCGGAAGAAGGCGCCTGGCAGTCTCACAAAATGGAGGGGATTATCAAATTCTGGTTCAAGTGGCAATCGTATTTTGTTGTTGTCGTGAACTGAGCCCTGCCAGACCACGGGAATCGGGAAAAGGCACCCCCAGCTCTCAGCTCAGACGGAACTCAAGGGTGACGAAGGAATCCAGATCGCGGCTCTGCGACAATCCCCCAAGGCGGAGTTGATAGATCGGCCAGATAGATTACTTGCCACGAGGGGCGGCCCATCACGCGTCTCGGGGTGGAGACAAGAGCTCTACGGCGAGGACGAAAGCTGGAATGGTGCAACGACGACGAGAGACGAGATGGGACAGAAGGTGAATTAATTGGCTGGTTCTGGCAAAAGGTGGTCGCAGCTCGAGACTTGCTTTGTCCCACCTTTCTTGGTCTTTGGGTCCAACGGGGCGTGTGTGACGTGCGGGATTTTCAGCGTCTCACAGGGCAGAGATCCTGGAAGCAACAACCAAGCTTTCTTGGCTTTTCTTGGCCAGCAGAGCCAAGACGGGAAGACCAGGCACACGGCGTCGAAACCGTCCAAACAACATCAAGAGGCTCCCTTCCGCTCTTCTTCTCGTTCTTTTTATGGACATCACATCGCGTTTTGCGGGTCGATGACGGCGATGAGCTGCCTGACGCACACACCCACCCCCGCCCACACGGAGACGAGACGAAAAGAGGGGTTCTTGCAGCAGCGGCTGAGCATGGGCCGATCCCAAACGTAAAGCCCGACTGGAAAGCAAGGCGGGACGAGCGGGGACCAGCGAGCGTGCCTTCCTCCACGCCCACTGACTAACCGCTGACTCGTCAACGGCCCCGCCCAGACGCGTCGTCTCTCATAACACCGCTACTATTTCAGACGGCCCGAGGGGTTGTTGGGTGGGCCTGGCTGGGTTTGGGCTCTGGGGATGAAGGGTGGAGGGGTGAGGGACGCAGGAGGGACGCAGGGAGGGGGACAGTTGGTGGTCCCGTCGGAGCCACTCGATGGAGACACATGGCTGCGTTGTTTGGAGTGGGCAGCTGAAGATGCGCGGTCGGCTGGGATGGCAGCCAATGGACTGGGCTAGTTCGGGAGGGGGGACCTTGATGGATCAACGCATTGCCGGAACGATGAGGGGAGGGGAGCTCAGGGGTTCGGGCTGCGCCGGCATTGAGTGGCGGGGGCTGAGTATCGTATGTGTGTGAGGGTGTGAGGGTGAGTCTGTGCTGTATATAAGACAGCTTATAATCAGGCCAATCGCCCCCCTCTCTTCTCATTCTTTTCATCTGACACTGTTCACCGTTTCTTCTCACAACTCGCCTTGACTTCCTCCGAGTCCTCTCTTAAACCTCTTCACCTATACCACCCATTCGCCCATCATCACAATGTTCGGTTTTGGTACGTTACTCTAGCTATAATCTCCCAAGTTGGCCCCCTCAATTAACCCGCCCGTTCCCCCCCTCCCCCTCCCCCAGACGACGCCAGAGATACCCGCGACGAGGTCTACGACGGCCAGCCGCACGAGTCCAAGCTCTCGCACGAGCTGATCGGGTCCGCCGCCGCGTTTGAGGGCATGCGCCTGTGGGAGCAGCAGCAGCGCAAGGAGGGCAACACGGTCAGCCACGGCACCGCCAAGGAGCTGCTCGCCGCCGCCGTCGGCTTCGAGGTCGACAAGCTGGTCGAGACCAAGGGCCTCGATTTTGTCGACCGCGAGCGCGCAAAGCACCACGCCAAGCAGCAGGCTGAGCACCTGTATGAGCAGCACTATGGGGGGCAGGAACAGTATGATCCGTGAGTGCTTTATGGGCTACACTGAACTGCCGAATTATCGGTTTCTGTTTCTGACGAGGTTGGTTTCTACTCAGGTATCAGCAGAACCAGCCCGACCACTTTAGTCGCTACTAGTGGTTGATGGGAGGGGTAGTAACATTCATGTTGCGTCAGATCCTGGGGAGAAATCAGAGAATTTAACAATCAAACTTGACCATGGCCGGTTGTCTTGATGTAATGGGCATCGATACTGACATCCAGACCTCGACACTCTTCCTTACATCCGCAGTTGAGTGACGTATCAACGAGATAGAACCATACAGTTGGTTTCACAAGCAGTGGATGGACCGCATCTCGGTGCGGGTAGGTCACACCGTATGTTGCATATTGAGGAGATCCCTGAGAAGACTGACCAATGAAGGAAGCCCTGTTCCAATCCATTAAAATCCATCATTAGATCCCAATGCCATCATTATATCCAAGTCTCATCATGATACCCAAAGCTCCAGCCATCTGTCCCTCCCATCCAGCCCTCACAACAACCCAGTCCCAACCACAATCGCCACCACCGCGCACCCCATCCCCATCCACTTGCTCACCAACCCCTCGCTCCCCCGCGCCCCCGACTTCTTCCCATCACCACCCCCGGTGTTCCCACCGGTTGTACTCCCTTCGGTCCCCGTCCCTCCATTCGGCTGCCCCGTGCCGACACCCTTCACCTCCATCACCTCGGGAAACGGAAACTTCTTCTTCGCATCACACTTCCCGCCGACCTGATACACCCCCTTGGACACCTCCGCAAACACCGCCAACTGGCGTTTAACCTTCCCCAAATCCCTCCCCTTGGCACCCACCCACCCTGACAGCCCCCCCGGAATAATCCGATCGAGCAGCACCGCCCTTCCCGTCTCCCCAAAGTTCTCTACATACGACCCCGCGCCGTAAGCGCTGATAGCAAACCCATCTGCATCGACCGCGTCCCGCCATTTGCTCGTGTTGCTGAAGGGCGTGGCTTGGTAGTTGGCCAGCGGCGGGGAGGGCATGTCCGGCGAGAAGAGGTTCGAGTCGGCCGCGTGGGTGACCTCGTGGATCAGCGCGGTGGCGAAGTAGGCCTCGCTGCGGCCGACGATGAGCCCCGCGGAGGAGAGGGTGGCCAGGTAGCCTTTGAAGGAGGGGTTGTTGGGGAGGTCGGCGTAGGTCAGGATGACAGAGGTGGATTGGCGGAGGGGGGCGGGGATGCGGGATGTTAGTTATGGAATTGGGTGGGGGAGGGGAAGGGGGCGGCTGCGTGGGGAACTTGGAAAAGGGGGAGGTGGGCTTACCTTTGCGATCTCGCTCACGTTCTTGGGCGCCAGGTTGTGGTGGCACATGACCCAGGGGGTATCCGCGCAGTCGGAAAACGTCACGTTGTAGACGATAAAGTCGGCGGCGTCCCACTTGTCTTCTGTGACAGCCCACTTGTGGCACGGCGTGGGCATGCGCCCCGACGGCCACCGCGCGATGGCGAACTCCTGCGCCGGCAGGTACTGGTCGAAGGCCAGGTCGCCCGCGTCGCCGGGGATCGAGAAGTCGAGCTGCGGCGTCAGGTACTTGCCGTCGGCGATGCAGTCGGCGTTGGTTGATTTGGAGCAATAGGGGTACGGGTCGTTGCTGTTGGCGTCTCGACGGTGTAGGCGGGCGAGGGTGCCTGGGGCGTGCGCCGCGGCGAGCGCGAGCGCGAGCAGGCGCTTCATGGTGGGTGCGTGCATGTGGATGTGCGCGGTGGTGGGCGCGGGGATGGATGTGATGATGGCGAGGACGATGATGTTGAAGCGGATATGAAAAAGGGGGGGAGGGGGAGGGAAGCGAGGTGGGAGAGCGTTAATATATGGCGTGGGAAGTGTACCCCGAGAACAAGAGTCACGAAGGAGGGCGGGTGGACGAATTAGGGAGGTAGGTAAAGAGGTAACGTTAGTTAATAAAAAAAATAGGCAGACACGCTCCTGTGTTTGCGGGGCGAATGTTGTCTGCATGAAAACACGGCTCGTTGGTAGTTGACTGTTGCTCTTGGCCCGTGACTGGGGGG
>MU855680.1:0-31654 GCA_033296695.1 Staphylotrichum tortipilum
GCCTACAGATGATAACCCTAACCCTTGGTTCCGAAAATGCCCTCTGTTCCAACACCGCACTGGCCACCCACTGCAGGAGGGCAGTGGGTGCCAACAGTTAGAGATGAAAACAATAATTCAGAATGGAGAACAGGACCGATAGGTGGGCAATTTAAGTTTAGAAAAATAAACGAATGCAGCGCGGTCCGCCCTGGGGCAGCCTGCCGTAAAGTATTGGAACCGCGTTTGGATGGAAGGGGTAGCCCCTCTTCATTGAATAATTAATTAAGCCCGAGACCTGATGTCCTCACGGAGTCATTGCCGACATCCATTCTAGGATGCGTCTGATAACATACCCTGTGATTAGAACTCAGCTGGTTGCTTACAAGATGATGTGCCAAGTTGTGCCCTGACACATCGAAAGTGGTCTTGGTTCATCTAGTTAACGGAATGTTTCCTGGGTGCTGAAAATCAATGAAGTTGCGACAGATTGGTTATGGCGTTTGTGCCATGCTCCGTCCGAATGTTGATTCAAGTTGGCCACAAGGAGCCAGCATCATGAAGCCTGAGTCAAGACGGAAAGAACGGAGTGCAATCCGCCTGGGGCTCGGAGGGTGGCTGACACGCAGCGAGGGTTTGACAATGAAACTGGAAAACCACGTGCGGCAAGTTGACAAGGGGGGGCACTGACGATCCAGTCATTCCAGATGGAAATGTCTAGAATTATTCATCTAACAATGCTAAAAAACATTGCACAATCCCCATCTAGAGCGCGGCCTCCGTCTTGGAAATGTCCTCCAAGAACATGCCCTTTGCCTTCTCCCACGTCCCATCGGGCAGCTTGCCTCGAAGCGGTAGCCTGCCACCCTCAAGATTGCCAAAGCCAGCCACACGGAACACAGCCTCCTTGATGCCTAACACGCCGGTCCGCATGACGAACTCCTCGCCTTGGCTGACGACAAACTGCAGGTGGCGGGCCTCGGCTTGTGCCTCGGGCGTCGACAGGCCGCTCTCCATCAGCGCCATCAGGCGCACCACGGTCTTGGGGTAGAAGGCAGCCATGCCGTCGATGACGCCGGCGGCGCCAAAGGCAACGATGGGTCCGAGCTGGTTCCCGAAGCCGCTGTACACGCGGAACTCGTCGTGGTTGATAGCCGGGTCGAGGGCGACCTGTACGTGGTGGGAGACGTTGCCGTGAGACCTGCAGCGCGACGTTAGACAAGAACACCACCAACCCCAGCATCACCACTCACATTTTGCACCCCACAATCCGCGGATGCGCCGCCAGCGCCCTGTACGTCTCCGGCAGCACCTGCACCCCATTGCTCACCCCGGGGTAGTTATACACCAGGATGGGAATGGGACTGCGGTCCGCCACCGTCGTGAACCACTCGACCAGCCCCTCCTGCGGCACCGACGGCCCAAAGTACCCCGGCGCGAGCACCAGCCCCCACTGCGCGCCCGCCTTTGCATAGTCCTCCAGCCACTCGAGCGTGTCATCTAGTTCCCCGTTCGTCAGGACCCCCGCCATGATGGGGTACCCCGGGAAGCCGGCCTTGCCGAGGCCCTTGCGGACGGCAGAGATGAGGGCGCTGCGCTCGGGGCGCGAGAGGTGCACCGCTTCGCCCGTCGAGCCAAGGAGCGTCAGGCCAGTGATGCCGGCGCGCGCGAGGAAGATGCTGTGGTTGATCTGGGTTTCGGTGTCGACGGGGGCTTGCAGGGCGTCCGCGGCCGAGGCGGCGGGGTGGAAGAAGGTTGGTGAGGGGACGAAGACGCCGCGGGGCGGGATGGGGGTGGTGGAGGAGGGCATTTTTTGAGGTTACGGATGGTCAGAGGTGATATTGATGGTGTTGATAGGGTGCGTTGTTGTCTTAGGGTTTGCGGTTTAATGATGGTGCTCTAGGACGAGGCGAGAACGAAGAAAGAAGATGAGGGATGATGATTGTTGCGATGGCAGCACGATTGTGCGAGGTCTGTGTCGGCTACAGTCGGAGAGGGGAGGAGAGGGCCAACAGCACAGAGCTCCTCCCGTCGCCGGTGTCGCACGCGGAAGCTGCCTGTTGCAACCATCTTGAAGGCAGTGAATGGGGGGGGGGCAGCTGCGGGGTGCGTCCTCGGCATTTGGCATTGCGAGCCCGAGTGCTTGGAGTCCTCGCTGCAGTCGTCACCGAGAATGCTCCACCAGGGTCCCTCGTGGGGGGGCACGAGGGGGCCACTCAGGGGGTGTGTCTCGGGAACGCGGGGGAGGCATAATGCCCGTCGGGTGCTATTTCCAGCATTCAGCACGCGATTGGCGGTTTCCGCCGGTTTTGGGTGAACAATGGGCTACAAAACTGAGGGGGTGGTCATCCCCTTGCTCTCCAACCTCAGCACAACCTCAACTTCAACCCCAAAGTACCCATCGGCCACCCCGTTCGCCATGGCAACCGCTCTCTTTGTAATCGACATCCAGAATGATTTGGCTACCGACCCCACGACGAGAATCCCCCACGCGGACCGTATCACGGCCGCCGGTCGCCGGATCCTCTCGGCCGCCCGTGGTGTTACGAAACCGAGCACAGGCACACCAGAATTGATCATCTTTGTGCAGCATGAGGAGAAGCCAGAAGACGGCCCTCTCGTGCCAGGCAGCGCGCCATGGGGTCTAGTATTTGAACCACAGCTAGGCGCAGCGTGTGAGCGCCTGGTCGCGAAACAGACGCGTGAGGCAATACTTTCGCAGAGCCCTCCCTAACGCCGCGTTGATCACTGCATGTCATCGGAGAGGCGACTGACCGACTGGCATGACGGCAGGCGACACGTTCGAATCCAATCCCGCGCTCGATTTTGAGCTTAAGAAACTCGGGGTCAGCAGCATCATCGCGTTTGGTATCCAGAGCGAGTGTTGCGTCGAGTCAACTTGCAACGGTGCCCTCGCCGCAGGGCTCGAGGTCACCTTGCTGTCGGGAGCACACTCGACCTACAGCGACTCGAGTAGCGGGAAGAGCGCGGTACAAATCGAGCGGGAGGTGGAGGAGCGCCTGCGGAAGAAAGGAGCCCAGGTGATGCCTTGGGAGGATGCCGTCGCTGCGTGGGAGAACGCAGAGAAATGATAACCTGACTATGAGCAACTTGAACTGTGGGTCTCGAGGCCGATCAGAAACACAGAATTGCCGGAACTGTTTCAGCCTAATACCGATCATGGACGATTCTCGCCACCTCGCCGATTTGCACGCTCTCTCCCCTCAAGCCCGTTCCAACACCCACTTATGGAACGCCTGGGTCTGCTCCCCGGGCGCGAATCCCAACAGGTAATCCAGCACAGGCATATCATGAGCCTCCCCCTTCGCCACAACAACCTCCATCTTGTTTCCGTTATGAACCTGCCCCCAGAAAGTCAGCAACAACAGGGACAAAAGACATACTGGAACCACCCACCTTCAAATGCCCAACGAAAGCCCCCACATCCCCCACAAACACCTCATCCGTCCCTGCCAGCACCAACACCTCCCCGACCGGCAGCCCCTTCCACCACTCCCCGCCCGCCGCTAGCGGCGTGTTATAGTTATCCACCGCCGCCTCGCCCATGAACGCGTCCGACCAGCGCTTCAGCACCAGCCCGTCGAGCAGGTCCTTGTATGCGTTGGCCTTCATCGCCGCAGCTGACTGGTCGAAGGTGACCCACGGCGAGACGAGGACCACGCCCTTGAGGGGGGTGGCGAGGGAGACGGGCGCGATGGAGGGGTGCGGGTGCAGGAGGTGCGAGAGGAGGCCCAGGGAGAGGTTGCCACCGGCGGAGTCGCCCGCAAGGATTATCTGGGGAGAGGGGTCAGGGGGTGCGAGGAAGGGAGGGGTGGGGAGGGGGTTTACGCGGGAGGGCGGGATGCCGGCGGTGGTGGTCAGGTATTGCAGGGCGGCAGCGGCTTGGGTCAGCTGGCGGGGGTAGACACCCTCGGGCGCGAGATCTGTTTGGAGAGGTGTTGGTTAGGAGATAGTAACGGCGGAAGCTCGAGGCGGTTTGACGCACCATATTCGAGGAAGAAGCAGGAGACGTTGCGGTCCTTGGATCGGCCTGCGAGCATCAGCTCGTGGATGAGCTGTAGGTGGCCGACGCCGAGGGGGAGGGCATATCCGCCACCGTGCAGCCACAAGATGATGGTGTCGGCCGACTTGTCGCCTAGCCACGCGCCTCGAGTATTGTTGGCCAGGTCCACCACTTCGGCTTTCAGCCCGTTCTTCGTCACGAAGGCATTGTACGCGTCGATACTTGTCCCGGCAGCCGCCCTACAACAAACAGGGTCAGTATTTCCATGGCATTCGCGCACCCATTCCAGGGACCAACTCACTGCGCCTGCTTGGTGGTGTTGGTCCTGGTAAAGGTTCGGAATGTCTGGTAGATGACGTGCCGCTTGTAGCTCGACGCTCCACTTTCACCGCGGAACCCGGCGGTCAGGACAGATGTGAGGAGAGTCGTCACTGAGGCCAAGCCGATTGTTTAGTATCATCCTGTGTGTGGAGAAGACGTGAGCTGGGGCATACGAGTCTGGCACATCACACCAGCAAACTTGGCATGGTCCCACGCCGTGAGCGTGGGTGTTGAGGCTGTCATGCTGGTTCTCGCCGTCCAGTCACTCTTCCAAACGCCGATCAGAGAACAATTCGGAAGGAAAAGAACACAGAAGGAAGAAAAGACAGGACACCGGTTGGTTAGAAAAGAAGGCCGCCTGTGATGGGGTCTGGAGCATGGCACTAATACTCATATTCCCCTTCTGCCACTGCGGGGGAGCCCAGGGGCTCGGAAACGGTTCCCGCCTACCCCATCCGCTTCCATTAGCTCCTTTGGCGGACGCGTCGGGGACCGAGAGCTAACAACTAGGCCGCAGCTGATTCAGTGCTGTGCCCCTCATCTGCGGTGCCTCGGGTAAAGAGGGGACACATGGGAGCCAATCAGGGGCGGATCCTGATAGTTTCAAAAACGGGCCCATCCGATGCCCGATGCCCAACGTCGGTACCGGAAGCTTGGTGTACCATGAGATAAGAAGGTCATGGGGATAAGATGGGACAAGGTGGCCTGGGAAATGAGTCTCATGTCACAAATTGGTCAGCTTCACCGCGCTCATGGGCTCAATGGCGGCGTGTGACTCGGGGTCGAAGGTCTCATCTTGAGTCTCGGGTGATGCGAATGGATCTACAGATTAGTCTTTGTACACGATGGAAGAAACATCCAAGCCCTCAACCAAGTCCGGAAACGCCTGAATAAACTTCGGCGCAAGCCCCCAACCCTCGACGCGGGTGATGACCTCAAAGAACTCCTGGCGCATGCGCACCTCCGCATCATCCCCAAGCTCCAAGATGTCCTCCCCCCACGGCCACCTCACCTTGAGGCAGGACGCAAGCATGCAAATCACGTTGTCCATGTCGTGCACGGTGTACTTGGCCATCGTATTTGCCCGCAGCCGCTGCCACAGCATGATGTCCATGTAGCTCGGGTGCGGCGTGAGTATCTGCTCCGCCACGGGCCGGTAGTAGTCGGGTAAGCGGGCTAGCGCTCCACAGTCGGCTCGGCCCGCCACTTGGTGAAGGTGTAGATGAGCCAGCCGATGGCGAGCCGCTCCGACTCGCGGAGGGTCCAGCGCCGCAGGGAGCGGTGAATCCAGGCCGCCAGGAGGTTGTGCTTGGAGCCGTAGAGCAGATCGATGGGCGACACAGCGTCGGGCGAGTCGTTGACAAGGCTGCCGTGCATCGGCCAGGGACCGACGTGCTGCGTGCCTGGGTTCACGCCCGGCCGGTCGTTGGAACAGGGCGTCAGGCACCAGACGGGGATGCTGGCGTGGCTGAGGGAGAAGCCGGCGAGCCACGGCGATGCTGCCACGAGAATGTCTGGATTTCCTGGGATGGTCTTGGGACCAGAAGCCCGGCCGGATAATACCAACTCTGATGACGCTGAGGGGGTTGGGCGAAAGAAGCTGTACACGCAAGACGGAATCGAGTTGCGCAAAGATACAAGTCCTCTGGATGCTGCTGTAGCCACGGCTTTGTCCAAGTCCTGGAGGCGGCGAGCCTGTTGTTCGGTGACGTGAGACCCAGAAACGACCTCGCCGGGATGCTGCGGGACAGCGGCAGCATTGGAAGACCCAAGGTCAGAAGCCAATTCCAGGACTAAACCAGAAAGGAATGGGGCGTCCAGTAGGGTGAGCGTCCTGTCGTCAAGAAGGTCGGGGAACCATGACCCGCCCGCATGCAATGGTGGAGGGGAGTCGGGTGAATCTGACAAGACAGGGGTCATGACCGCATCCTCAAGAGACAAGCCGAAGGCTGGCGTATAAGCCGGCACCGGGCCGGGCTGTGCGTCGACGGTTGCCTGGTTCGGGTCGAAGGATTTGGCCAGCCGGCTGGTTGTTTTTGCGTGACCTTGTTCTCCGTTCAAGTCCAGCACCCCAGAGGCTGGCAAGCTTGGGGACGCGGAGGATTCTGGCGCGGGGGAAGCAGAAACGGGCCCATGCATTTGACCAGTCGGCGGTGTCGAGGAGTTCGAGTCTGCGGGTTCGATGCTGGGAGCCCAAGAGTTGATCAGGAGGCGAAGTTGGTCCAGTTTTTGGCGAAGTGTATTGTTCTCGGATTGCAAGGCCCGGCACTGGTCTTGCAGCTCTTGGAAGCGGTGCTGAAGCTCCGGCTGCTGGCCATGGTTCTTCTCGCAGTCTTCGACGCGCTCGCGCAGGGATTCCACGAAGCGGTTTCGCTTATCTCGTAGATTCTGCTGGGCACGTCGGTCTCGAACGCGCTTCTTCTCGGCCGACGTCAGCGGAAGGGCTGGGGATGCCATTTTGAGCCCCTGAGCACCCAGGTCGCCTGTCCCCTGGGAAATCTGCCACCCAGCTGGTCAAGTTGGGGTCAACATGCGCTGATTCAAGACACGGTTGGACATAGGGAGAATTCGTGTCAGGGTCAAGCGACAAGGTGGGGTATGGTGACCTATTAGGGGTCCATCCCCCGCAGCGTTCTCCGCATGGTCACGTAGTCATCCCCGCCGTCTTGAAGGACGCAAGTGATGCGCTTGGGGGAATACCAGAAAGGGACAGGTGGGCGGGATGAAGCTAAAAGCAAATCGGGACTCGGGCGGTTGCATGGCTCCGCTTCCCCGCGGTCGTCCCCAGGCGGGGAAGGTGGAGATCAAAGGGGGTGGAAAGGGGGATGACAGGGTGGGCCCGGTGGCAGAAGGAGAACCTCGCGTCCATCGACCCCAAGGCGGCCGCCATCCGCGACTTCATGGAGCAGAAGGAAGCATTCATGAAACACACCGTGTGGGAGACGTCGTGCGAGTCGTGGTACAAGAACCCCAAGACGGGCAAGATGACGGGCAAGATCACGGCGCTCTGGCCCGGCAGCACGCCGCACTACATGGAGGCGCTCGCCAGCCCGCGCTACGACGACTACGATATCACGTACCAGGGCAACCGTTTTGCCTATCTTGGGAACGGGTTCTCGCAGACGGAGCTGGATCCCAATGCCGATCCGACGTGTTACATCAGGGAGAGGGATGATGGGGAGTCGCTGTCCAGGCCGCTGCAAAGCACGTTTAACGCCAAGAGCTCGGCGAAGCTGCTGGAGGCGCCGCCAAGGGAGACCATGTGAGGAGTTGCAGCGAGTTGTGTTTGTCACTCGTTGGTTCGGGCCGGGTTATGGTGTTCATGTTACTCTTTAGCTGTTTGCAATACTACTCTAACCAAGTTCTCGTCCTCGCCATCCCATTCCTTTTTTTTGCCTCTTGCTATCAGGATGAAGACTCGTGGTAATTATGTGACTCTTGGGCGGCCTGGATTGGGCCGTGCCCGCTTTTTGTTCTATCTCGGTGTTGGGGTCGGCATTGGGGTCGGAGGTGCAGTGATGCTGGGAGTTTCGCCGAGTTTCAAGGGAGAGGAAGTTGGAAAGCCGCTGCGCGCGTGAAAGGTCAGCGGGCCTCCTCTCGCTACTCCGACTGTGTCAACTAGACCCGAACTTACGCGCAGGCGCTGGACTTCGCAATGACCTCTCCGACCAGTGTGTATCCGAGACACCCGTAGCATGCGCAGACCTGGAGGGGTCAGCGCCTGCTCTCTAGGTAACTGGTGTGGTGATGGCAGGGGGTTGGGTGCCGCCATACTCCATCCCTCCCACCGGTGATGCATTTGAAGATCTCGTTCGCCCCCTTCGGATTGAGAAAGCAAGCTGTGTTGTCCATGATCTCCTTGCAGTTTTCATTCCCGTTGTAGTCGCAGGGGCCGTAGTCGATGGACTGGGGCGCCCCGAATGTTGATGCCACCAAGCATAAAAAGAGTGTGATGGTGGAGAGATGCATAATTAGTTATTGGGGTATCGGAGGTACAACGGCGGCAGTGTTCAGGTAATGACGGGCAACTATTCACCTGTGCGCGCATCCCAATACTACGAGGAGTACTTATAGCTGCCATTGTACCATGCTCTCGGCCGATCTCCCTTCATCAGCACACGAAATATTTCTTGTCCCGGTATTGGGCTCCCCCTCACCCCAATAACGCGTTCATTGCCGTGGGCATCCAAGAGTCATTTTAGGCTCGGGAAATACCCGAAGGGATATTGCCCCCTCGTGTCCACCACTCCCCCATTCGCAAATCACCCGTCCTTGGGTAGCCATTAAAAATTACCTGACGCATTTCCCGAGACGGGCGGAAACTGAGGCGGCAACGCTGGGTAACCGGAGCCGATGACGACGGGCCAAATACGTCGGTTGGTATTGTCGTCGTCAATCGTCGACTTGGATGATTCCCTGATTAATTATGAGATCTATGTATTACTCCCCGGTCTGCTGCAGGGAAAATTGCAAAGAATTTCAATCGAAGAACGCCCATAAATTTTGCTAGCAAATGCCACATGAAAAACTGGCGGGTGTCAAAATCCCGACTCCCAAGAGATGATACAGCGAAAAGGGGTAACCTTCCCCACCAACATTTAAGCCCTAATATACCACCCCAGCTCCTCCTTGTTAATATCCCGCAGCGACAGCCCGTTCCCGAGCCACGCGAACCTGTTCTCCGACTGGTAGGTGAACTCGAAGTCCTGCAGGCGCGGGTTCCTGACCGACTCGAGGAAGTGGTTAACAGACCCAGGCCACGGGCCAACGATCCTGCCCGTCGACGAGCCGCCCTTGTACCTGTTTCCATATTGTCAGAGAAAATCCGAGGCCGAGTTGGAAAGGCAAAAAATACGCACCAGCTGTTGCAGTTCCCGGAGAACGTCAGGAGGTCCATGACAGCATCCTTATAGTCGTTGAACTCGTTGTTGGCCTCGCGGCTGACAACGACAGACTTGACTCCCTGCTTCTGGATCTTGTCGACGAAGGAAAGGGCAAAGTCGAGCTGGGCCTCGATCGAGGGCATGAGAGACCCGTTGGAGATGGGGGTGTTGGGGCCGACGACCACTGCGGGAACGTGTAAGCGAGGGTTGAGCACCACGGGGGTCAAGGGGTGAGCTTACTGAAGTAGTTCGGCATGTCGGGAACGGCGCAGGTGAAGTACGCCTCGGCGCCGGTGACGGCCCACCTCTTCGCGAGGTCCACCCCGTTGCGGCCGATGAGCTTGAAGGCAGGGACGTAGGAGGTGTCGTAACCGGTGGCAGCGATGATCACGTCCACCTCGTAGGTCTTGCCGTCATTTGTGACAACACCGGCGGATGTGACCTCCTGAATGCCAGTCCGCACAATCTCGACGTTGTCCTCCTGGAGAGCCTCGAGGTAGCCTTCGCCGGGGGTAACACTGGGGAGAAAGAGGTCAGGTTAGCCAAATGATAGGGCCAAGATGCGAGTAGGGGGCTACTAACCGCCTGCAACCGACATCAAAGTCGGGGATGAGCTTTTCCCGCAGCTCAGGCTCCATCTTGGCAAGCTTCTCACGCATGCTCTTCTCAATGACATCGCGCGACGACTTCTGCGCGGCCGAGCCCTTGTAGAAGTTGGGGAAGCGCCCGTTGAGCTCGTGGTCGACCTCGCGGCGGTACTGCTTGAGGTACTCGGGGTCGGTGCGGAAGCGTTCCTTCTGCTCCTCGGTGTAGGCGGTCGCGCGCCCCGCGGGGGCGAGACGCCCGACGAACTGCGGCGCAATCCATGTGGGGGAGCGGGCAAAGTTGTAGAGGGACTTGACGACTGTGGGGGTTCTGAGGTTAACCCTGGACAGCACGGACAATAGGGAGTTTGGTGCAACATACTAGGCTGGATGGTGGGGACAACCTGGATGGCTGACGAGCCGGCGCCGATGACAGCGACACGCTTGCCGGTCAGGTCAAGATCCTGGGGGTAGTTGCCAGTGTGGACCAGCTTCCCCCTGAAGGACTGAAGGCCCTCGATGGCGGGCCACTTCCACCGGCTGTTGCTGGGTCAGTTGTTGTACTGACATTGTCGGCAAGTGGGGAGATCCATGGCGTCAGACTTACTTGAGCACACCGGCGCAGTTGAGGACCACCTCGGCAGAATCCTCAAAGGTCTGGCCCGAGGCAAGGTCTTGCACTGTCACGGTCCACTTTCCGCTGCTCTCATTCCACTCGGCGCCAAGGACATTGTGGTTGAACTTCGCATGGTCGTAGAGGCCATACTCCACAGCCTGCTTGCGGTAGAACTCATAGATCTCCTCTGCGCCGACATACCTATTCCATCGCCGTCAGTACCAAGCCATTCTATACCATTCCCCACTTCCACATCGATACTTACACCTTGGACCATTCCGGGTTGCCCACCCAGGGGTAGCTGTAGGAGTGTGCCGGGATATCGCACGAGCACCCTGGGTAGCGCGACTCGAGCCATGTGCCACCGACCTCAGCGTTCTTCTCATAAATGACGTATTCGACCTCGGGGAGGGACTGGGCCTTGTAGGCGAAGCCGATGCCAGAAATGCCAGCGCCAATGACGATGACCCGGATCGGACGCGGCTTGGCGATGTGGTGGTCCTGGACCACAAAGGGGCTGCCGCCAAGAGAACCCATTGTTGTTTGTGTGTTGGGCTGTGTTTTGATGTTGCCTTAATGGGATGGGTCAAGGTCCAGTTCAAGGTCAAGGCCAAGGTCAAGGTGCTGGGATAGCTGTAAGCGAGCGGGAGCTGTGTCGCCGCATGGTCATGATGTTTTATGCCAGTGCCTGTTGCTGATGGCAGTGGTGGTCGGCACTCGCAGCAGTTGCGCCGCGGATCCGTGTTGCCGGGTAGTTACCCCTTTACCGAAAAGGGGGGGTGAGATGGCTCGGATACAAGTTGCCGATAACACGTCTGGTGACCTTGACTGGCTCCACACCAACTGGGAGATCAGTCGATGTTGATGCATTCGGTTGTCTTGCTCGAGGCATTTGGACGGTGATGTCTCTTGGATGTTTCTCTGCACACTCCAGACTGCTAGCTCATACAAACGTGGTGTTGCGGAATTCAGCGTCAAGAACTGTGGCATCAGGGGTGGCAGTATTCGGTGCGCCATAAGGCGGCGGCTCTAGGTTCCACCTCCATGGCACAGGTGGAGTTGCCGAGTTCATCCAAGGAGTTAGCTGCACGAAGCAAGGGAATCACCTCCGCGTCAGGATCTGACGGTTGGGGACTTCCGTCAGCTAAGGATCATGGACTTCTAGCTCACGTCTGAGGCGTAACCTAGCAGCCTAGGAGTGCCAACCCCTGCTCGGGAAATCCATTTGTGACGAATTCGCGGAAACCACTGCCAAGTCACCATGTTGACAGGTCCTTATGCAGAAGTGTGTGCTGCTGAAGTTTTAATTTTAACATTTTTATCCTTTGTCTAGTTATCCGTTTCCGGTCTATAAATCCCCGACTCCCTTGCCCGCTCACTTCTCATAAGCGATAGTATTCCTCAGCACCCCGATCGGCTTGACCTCCACCTCGACAACGTCTCCTTCCTGGAGCTGGGTCTTGGGGTCCTGGAACCAGCCAACACCAGCGGGGGTGCCAGTCAGAATGGCAGTGCCCGCCGGAATCGTGGTGCCTTGGGACAGGAAGCTCAGGAGCTCATCAATTGGGAAGATGAAGTCGAACGGGCTGTTCTGGACCACACGGCCGTTGACTTTGGTGGTGATCCTGCCATTGGCGCTCGTGTCCACGAGCGAGGGGTGAACAAGACGCGGCCCAAGGGGGGCAAACCTGTCGAAGCCCTTGGCATAGGTGTACTGACCACCGCACGATCGCTGGAAGAAGCGAGCCGTCAGGTCGTTGCCGACCGTGTACCCGAGGATGTGCGAGGCCGCCTCGGAGGGCTGGATGTTCTTGATCGTGTCACGGAGAACTAGGGTCAACTCGCCCTAGCCCAAGGGTTAGCGATTTTGGCTTAGTGAACCTCAAGAGGGTAGCATTCCATGACATACCTCAAAGTCAGGGAACGACTTCTGAGCCTGCAGAGGAAGCTCGATTGTGCTCTCGGGCTCCGCAAGGGACGCGGCGGGCTTGTACCACATGGGAGGAGTGGCAGGGATCGGGAGCTAGACGGATAGGATGTCAGCCACTTGCAGTGAGACACACTCGCAACCAGGAAACTGGGTGGGGACGTACCGATGCCTCATTCGCATGGTTGCGGTAGTTCAGGCCAATGCAGATGATGGGGATGTCGGTGGCGGGCACCGGAGCGAGGAGCTAACCCGGTGTTAGCTTCAGATCTCACAACTCAAAGCAGCAATTGCTTCTCGTGGCACAGGGATCCGGGTTTAGAGTTTAGACGTACCTTGCTGACGGTGACAGCGGCCCCCGCCGAGCCGGACTCGAGCTCATCAATGGTCGAGTAGCCCTGAACGGTCAAGCCGACGGCCGGCACCGTCTCCAGGGGAAGGGCGGCCCAGTATTCTGTCCCGTCCGCCGCGGCAAAGCGGATCAAGCTGTCCCACGGAGCCATTTTTGGAACTAGAATTAGAGCTGAAACTGTCGAACTCAGAAATCTTCTGGCAGTATGTCGATAATGTCCAAGACGCTCAAATAAAACCAGCCGTAAAAAAGGTCTCTTCACTCACAGCAATATGGATATTGATCTGATGCCATCGTTAACTCCGTACTAATAGCCGAGGGGCAACTCCGGCTTCGCCAGCTCGGAAACATGTTCCCGGCAACCTCCTCCACAATGCGACCCGGGGATACATCGGGACCCGCCGGATCACATGAACCACCATCGCCGCGGAGGGGAAGCCGGACGGAGGATGATAAGCAGAGAGACATCCTGCGCCCCTTGGTGACTTTCCTGACAACACCATCCCTCCCCGGCGCTTGTCTGTTTTTGTCATTTTCACCCCCTCATCCTCGGTACCAGCACGCACCCTCAACATGGCCCCCGTACAGTCTTGGCGCATCCCGCGCATTATCAACACCCCGGAGAAGATCCAACTTGCGCGTCTCAGCCAGGTGTACGCCTCGCATCCCAACCTTGAGGAGTTCGCCAAGTTTGCCCTGGACTTTGGCTTCGTCGAGGAGGCGCGCGACGAGAACACAATCTACTACCGCGGCTACGGCAAGGATGTCTGCTCCTATGCTGCGAGCCGGAGCACGGATGGCGAGAAGCACTTCAACGGCGCCGCCTACATTGCCAAGACGGAGCGGGACTTCATCAAGGCTTCGGAGCTTCCGGGGAGCTCGCCCGTCCATGCCCACCCCGGCCCCTGCGGTGGCCAGCGCGTCACCATCTCGTCGCCTTCCGGCACCCAGATCCACATCCTCTTTGGGGTGAACGAGCGGCCCGCGCCGGAGAAGGCGGTCAGCGCGACCGAGATCCACAAGGGAGGGTACAACACGGCCCTTGAAAAGACCCGCAAAGGTGTGTGCTTCATGTCTGGTGACGTGGTTGGGCCCTCCACTAACACCACCGGATAGGCGAGTTCCAACGCTTCAAACTCGGCCCCGCCATGGTCCACAAGCTGGGCCACTACGGCTTCGTGACTTCAAAGTTCGAGGAGGATGTCTTGTGGTACACGAGCACCTTCAACTTTGTCCCGTCGGACGTTCTCTGGGAGGACGTCGAGGGCGCCCAGGTTGATTCTCTCACCTTCATGCATCTCGACAAGGGTGAGGAGTACAGCGACCACCACACTCTGTTCCTCAACCGGGCACCCCCCAACTACCCTGTCCCCCACCGCATGCACCATTGCTCCTTCGAGGTCGAGGACTTTGACACGCAACTACTTGGGCACGAGCACCTGTTGAGCAAGGGGTACACGCCCATCTGGGGTGTGGGGAGGCACATCTTTGGGTCCCAGATTTTTGACTACTGGAAGGACCCTAGCGGGTTTGCGATTGAGCACTATGCGGACGGCGATATGGTCAACGTGAACAACCCGACTGGGTGGGAGAAGAGCGATGGGCCGGCGTCGATGTACATCTGGGGCCCTATCCGGCCTGAGGGTGGCGTGGCGGCATAATTGGGCGTGGAGTATTGTATTTTAGCCATGATTTTTGCATCCCCATCTAGCTGAAGCTCACCTTGAAGATCCCCTCAGACTGATCTTGACTCGGAGTATCCAACAGGCTTGGTCATTTACGATGAAAAGACGGAGCGACTTGGACAACTCATACACAGCTGGATCGCAAGGAGCACAGGTTGTCGTTTACCGGAACACAAGGACCAGCAGACATTGAAAATCGCCTTCTACCATAGCTGGGATTCATTGAGATAACCACTATTTCGAGGTGGATAGCTGTCTGCCATGTCCGACATGGCACTCTCCACCACGCACCACTGTCACACGTCACCCACACCCCGGGGTCCTGGCATTACTCGGTCAGAACATGGACCCGGATCTCCATCCCGTCCGGTATGCGGCGGGAGATGTCCCCGGTTCGGGTGGGCTGTGGATCGACATACTGAACTAATGCAATCCCACCACAGAGCCGCCCCGGAGATATCCCATGGTCGCCATGCACGGCCCGACAGCTCGGTCAGAGCTACGTTCCCGGTCGCACGGAGCATGGAGGAGCCGGCAGTAGAGGGGATTCCTTTGTACCTGAATTGGAGCTATTACTAATATTGAAAGAAAGATAAGTTCGCCTTGACCAAACCACCACAGTCTCGGTCGCGATGCCACGATTCTCTCAGCGTCCACTGTCCCCCCAGAAAGTGCCATGGTATCATGTGCCCATCCCCCGCTGGCAAACATTGCCGCGGCAAATGTGGTGGCGGAAGGAGTCGGATACATGTTGCCGAAAACACCAAAGTGGAGCTGTTGCGAGAACAAGCTCGGGCTAAGCTTAGCCCACCCCAGTTCCCCAGACCAAGACCAAGCTAAAGCAAACAAATTAATTGTTGGAGACGGATTCAAAATGCCGGGACCCATCTCACGCCGGTTCGAGGTCCCGTTGTATCCCCGGACACTTAACCGGAGGAGGATTTAGGTGTCCAGCGGTTACAGCAACATCCCAGGGGCCCGCAGTACTCGTGCTCACCCCCTTATCCATCCCCTATCCACCTCCTGTCCAATTATCGTGGTGTCAACAGTCATCACCAATCAACGCCAAGCCTGTGTGTTAGAAGTTGCAACCATCCCAAGCAAGGATGGAACAGACGGAGGTTCTCATCAT
This sequence comes from Staphylotrichum tortipilum, assembly GCA_033296695.1. Classification (NCBI taxonomy): domain Eukaryota; kingdom Fungi; phylum Ascomycota; class Sordariomycetes; order Sordariales; family Chaetomiaceae; genus Staphylotrichum; species Staphylotrichum tortipilum. The sequence continues at coordinate 15,504 of MU855680.1, forward strand.
CGGCGCTGGCCCGAGTGGCCTGGCCCTCGGCGCGTTGCTGGGTCGGATGAACGTCAAGGTACAGGCTGGCCTTCCGCGCTCCGTCTGCTGTGTCGAGTACTCACACCCAGTGGCAGGCAGTGATTCTGGAGAAGGACACAGAGGTCTGCGAGGACCCCCGCGGGATCGTCGTTAATGGCGACGCTGTCAGAAGTGAGTGGCTGTTGCAACCTCATATCTGTAACGCCAGCTGACCTCCGCCCCAGTTTCATACCAGATCGGCATCGGCGAGGGCCTCACAAAGAGGATCGGGAAAGGTACGTCGCGCGCCAGAACCGGCTTACCCCTGAAATGCCGTCCAGACTCTAACCTTCCAGGGCAGACATCGGCGTGTTGAATTTCCACCGCGGCAACTTCAGGCAGCCGGCCTTCATGTCCTTTGACATCACGGTAGACTGGGCCGAGCAAGCCGTGTCGAACAACGTGACTCAGTTCCAGCCCAACTACGGTAAGCACTGCTCCACTCACCCTACAGGATTTGTTTACTCACCAATGGCCACAGAGCGCGAGATCCGGGCTCTGCTCAAGGAGTTCCCCACCTGCGAGCTCAGGACCGGCTGCGAGGTGGTCAGCCGGGAGGAGGTCGACAACCAGACTGTCGTTGGGTACATCGCCCCCGACGGCTCCAAGCGCTTCATCCGCACAACATGGCTCGTCGGTGCCGATGGCAAGCGTGGTGTCGTGCGCAAGAAGTTCCTCGAGCCCGAGGGTGTCAGGCAAGAGGACGGCGCCTGGACATACGTGGGCACTTGGGTCGCGGCGAACCTCAAGATCACGAACCCCACACCAGAGTCACATCCCGCGTTCCCGCTGTGGAAGTTGGGGTACACACCAGACCAGGTGCATGACGTGTTTTGGCCGAAGGGGTTCCAGTATGTTTTTTCCTCACAACGCATCTCCCCTATTGGGGGTATCATGTTGGCTAACGATTAAGTTTCTGCAATGACTCGCAACGACCATCGGTGAGCGGGCGATTCGGTCCCCCTGGGTCCGGGTTCTGGAGGCACGAGTATTCGGTCGAGCCGACAGACTGCATGGACAACGTCGAGGAGCAGTTCTGGGGCCTCTTCGGGCCTTGGATGAAGATCGCGGGCTCCACATTCTCCAAGACACTCGGCAAGACCATCGTCGAGTTCCCCAGGGACTGCATCGAAGTCATCCGCTGCCGCCCCTTCACGTGAGTCTCACCCGTTTCCCCCTCCCCCAACACCTCAACCCCACTTACTAACACACCTCCCAGTTTTGCCACCAAGATCGTCAATCGCTGGTTCTCCAAGCGCACAATGCTGATCGGCGACGCTGCGCACGTCTTTCCCCCCTTCGGCGGGCAGGGCATCGCGACGGGCATCCGCGACGCGCAGGCCCTCAGCTGGCGTCTGGCCATGATGTCCAAGCTGGGCCTGTCCGCTGAGGTCCGCGAGAAGATCCTCGTCGGCTGGAGCCAGGAGCGCCGGCACGCGTGGAACGCGGCCATGCTGGCGACCAAGCTCAACGGCAGCATCGTCAACCAGCGCTCCATGATCGGCGGCATCCTGTACCGCTTCTTCATGCGCATCCTGTGGTGGTTTCCCAGCATCGCGCGGGCGCGCACCAACGCGGCCTTCCGCGACAAGCTGGTCTTCAACCACGAGACGTGCCCGGAGGGGTTCTTCCTGGGCGCGCGGGGCGGTGGTCAGAAGATTGCGCAGATCTTTGTCCGGCAGCCGGGGAGGGAGCCCAAGCTGTCCGACTCGGCGTTTATCCGCAACCTGTCGCATCTGTCGCTGATGGTGATTGTGCGTGACGGGAAGCAGACCATCAGCCCGGAGGAGGTCGCGCGGATGATCAAGGAGGCGGACCTACCCGAGGGCATCCTCAGCATGGAAGACGTCACCTTCTACCGCGTCGGGGCTAAGAAGGCCGTGCCCAAGTCGGACGTCAGGGTGGCCGAGTACTTCCCCTGCACGATCGAGGAGCTGGCCAAGGAGGGCATCACCCCCATCAGGGGGTACCGCGCGACCTCGGTGGAGGATCGTCTTGGGAATTCGGCGAACTTGGTGCTGCTGCGGCCCGACTTCTTCGTGCACTCGGTGGCGTCGGACGTCAAGGGGATGGCGGAGAACCTGCAAAAGGTTGGGCAGTACTTTAGGTAGAGCGGATGGGGGGATTGGTGGACGGAGACTTGTATATATTTTGGATGTTAATACCACGAAATGATTTTATGGTCACTGCTCCTGATTAGTTACTCGATGATGGTTGTTAGTTAAGTCTTCGTTTTGGCTCTGCATTTGGCGAATGCAGAGCTCGGTTTAGATCCCTTGAACGTTAGATTAAGAATATCCTCAACTCTTTTCGAAAAGGCTGTGATCAGAAACTTAAGGATCGTCGCCCCAATAAATGCATAGCCAATTGACTGTGAGACCAAACAAGAAGAGATTAAAAGGAAACGAAGAGGTGGAAGAGAAACGAAGGGATGAAAGAGAAAAGCAGATAGTTAACTATTCAAGAAAAAAGAACAAATCCAAGAGAGACAATAGATCCAAGAAAAAAGAACAGATCCATGAAAAGAAGAGAGCCGATAACTAACCCTTTACTGATGGTTGTTTTGGTGTTTGTGACGATGGCGTCAACAGTACATAAACCAATTCAGAATTTCAAGTGGCAGTCTTGAAATTCCGACATCCTTTTGGAAAGTAGCGCAGTGGTAAATTGGTTGCATTGTGTCTGCCGTCACAGTGTTGATGTTATTCCATTTTTACCAACATACCCTCTTGATGACCCGTACAGCGTCGCAGGCTGGCTCAAAAAGCTCAAATGCAGACAACATCCAATGGAGATCTTCTTCAACGTCCACTATTTCAGAGCATGCTATATCGTCTTACATGAGGCCAAAGAGTCAAAGCAAACTGTCTACTTGAGATTTGAGATGACTTGAGTTTGGTCGTGCTGGTAATAGGCATTGCTGTCTGTTGTATTCTCTGTTGTGCGATTCGCTGTTGGCAAACAGATGGTGGACGCAGAATGGATTGTCAGGCCTATGTTGAATTGTTGCGCCTGGGACGTGGAGCCGAGTGGATAGGAGCAGGCAGTGTTTAGGTAAGTTCAGAGATAATACCAAGTGATCTTTTGCTACTTAACACTCAGCGTTGAGTCTAAAGACTGAACACCACAGTTGGGCATCTTAACTACAAATTGACATTCTCCTGCAGTAGCTGGGGGTTCACCTGTCTCAATTTCAGCAGTGATGCTTGTTGGCAAGGATAGTCGAGATCCAGAAAAACAACAACAAGCAGGAGCCACGAAGTTGGGAAGAATTATTAAACATGCGAGTGTCAATTCCAGCTTGTACGCCCTGCCGTGTGGTAGACATCCTGCGGAGAGCAGCACCAGGCCGCCTTCACCGGACAAGGCGCGTCACCCGCTCCCTTTGCTAACTAATATGGATCCTAGCCATGGGTACATTGCTTCATTTCATGCCAGACATCAAAATCCATCCGATATTATCGCCAACTGAGTCAACTTCCACCCCCTTAAACCTTGTTGTCGGCATTCTCGACGTGGGCCGAGATGTGCTTCTCCTCGATGGAGCCCTCCTTGGCGAAAGCGCGGGTGTTCATGATGGCGCGCTCGCGGGCCTCCTCGATCTCGACGCAGACGTACTTGGGGAAGTCGCGGGTGGCAACCTTGTTGCGGAACATCTCGTCGATCTCCTCGAGGGTGCGGCCGCGGACCTCAGGCAGCATGAAGTAGACGAAGGCGGTGACGATGAGGCCGCTGACGAACCAGATGTAGCCGTACTTGGGACCCCAGTTGAGCTCGGCCTTGTTGATGAAGTAGGGGGTGGTGAAGGCGGTAAGCCAGCCGAAGATGAAGCTGACGCCCGACGCGAGACCCATGGTATAGGCGCGGAGGTTCTGGGCGGGCAGCTCACCGGCGACCAGGTAGACGTCTGGGGATGGAGTCAGCATTTTGTTTGGCGTGGGACTTGGTCTCAAGGATAACTTACAAGGTTCGAGACCGAAGTTGAAGCCAAAGAGGTACACGCTGGTGGTCACGATGAGACCAATGCCGGCGTTGTGGCGGGACAGGCCGTTGTTGGTGTACAGCGCAGCCATGACAATCATACAGACAGTGCAGAGGGCGCAGCCGATGATGATCAGGTGGCGGCGGCCGACGCGGCCGACGAAGACCCAGGTGAGCATGAGACCAGCGAGACCGACGCAGTTGGAGATGATGGTCCACAGGAACGGGTCGCCGACCTCAGCAGTCTTGAAAAAGTAGGTACCAAAGGCGAGAATGAACATGGCGCCCACACCGGCGTTGGCCGTGCCGACACCGACGCAGATGATGGTGCGGCGCAAGTTGGTGCCACGGAACAGCTCGAAGATGAGGCGCCAGTCGGCCTGGGTCTCGGCCTCACGGGCGGCGATGGCCTTCATCTCCTCGAACTCCTGCTGCACGGCAACCTCATCGTAGGCGCCCTTGCGCAGGAAGCGCAGGCTGGCGAGGGCCTCCTCGGGACGACCGTGGTGGAGAAGCCATCTGGGCGACTCGTGCAGGAAGGGCAGGGTGAGGAAGAGGATGGCGGGGGCCGGGAAGCACGCGTAGAGGGGGATGCGGTAGGCCTCACGCGACATCATGCCGGCGGTCTCCTTGTTGATGACCTGTACCCCGTTGAGTTAGTGTGCGGAACGTAGGATGCGTGTGGGATGAGACCAAAGCCGGGTTAGAGGTGGGGGGGAGAACTAACCATGCCGACGGTAGTGCCGATGGTGATCCAGCTAGTGACGACGCCAAAGCAGAGACCACGCATATGCGGCGGGGCTGACTCCTGCAGGTAGACCATGGAGAAGTTGAGCAGGAAGCCATTGCCAATGCCACACAGCAGACGCGAGAAGTACAGGGCGCCGAACGAAGTGGTGATGGCCATGAGCATGATGGCGATGATGACGAGGAGCGAGGCCATCATCATGGAGTGGCGGCGGCCGAGGTAGGAGCCGACGGGACCGGTGAGCAGGGCACCGATAATGGCACCGAGGATCATGAAGGACGAGATGATTTGTTGGGGGCCAGACTGCGGCACCATGACATCAGACGACAAGCTCCCGCAATAAGAGGATCCTACGGATCCCACGTGGGTGTGCCCGGGGAAAGTGGGCATCATTGACAGGCGGTACGGTACGTACATGGATGTTCCAGGAGCCGTTGGGGTTCTGGTAGCCAAAGATCTGGAGGAAGCCGGGCATGGCCTGGAAGCCAGCGATGGCGCCCTTGTCAAAGCCATACTCAAAGAGCGAGATGCCCATGTACAGAGTGATGGCGATGGTGCGCCAGTTGGCCCTGAGGCTGAGGTCCTTGACGCCCTCAGTCACGACGACCTCGCCGCCCTTCTCGGGGCGGTCGGTGGCGTGGGCGACCATGATGGTGCTGCAACTGCTGCTGCGGCTCGGGGTGAGACGGAGGACAACAGAGACCGCGGGAGGTGGGTGGGATCAGGGTGGTACGAGAAACTGTCGAGATCTGCTGATTCCGAATGGATCGTGATGGTGTTGACCCGAGCGGGTCATCTTATACTCCTGCTCGTCGGGTTGAGGCCTGGGGACGGTTGGGGTTGCTTGGGGCCGCCCGTGGACGTGGCGCACGTTGGTCTGGGGGAGCTGGGGAAGTGCGGGGAACGTGTGGAGAGGCCTGCAATCTCATCTCTCCAATCTCTCCGGTGGGATGGGTGCGATGGGTCCGATGGAGAAGGATGGAGAAGTGTGCCATCGAATCCGGGGTTAAACTAGCGTGTGGCTGTTAGGCCCCCTAGATTCCCCCACCCTCTCCACTGCCGTGACCGACTTCGGCAAATGGGCACCCCCCGGCTGGGGCACTTTTCCGGGTTCAGCAATGGTCGGGCAGCGACGGTGCCCTGTCGGATCTATGCGGTCGGCGCCTCGTTTCCGATGGCGTTGGCGTGTGTTCCTCCAACCAACCGTCCACTGGCTCGTGGGAGTCAGGGGTTCAGGGGGTCAGGGGGGTCAGGAAGTCAGGGGGTCAGGGGCCATGCAATGCGAGGGGCTCGTTCAGGGGCCTATCCCTGAACCACCACACTCTACGGCAACCTCCCACAGGGGACGGTGGTCGCCGCAGCCACCCACGGCCGCCACGACCCACCACTACCCCGCCGTGTCCCCTACCCGAGCTCGTCGTACGTTTCTGGCCATCACGCCCCCAAGCGGCTCGGTGGACCCAGGATCGGGTCTAACCAGCCGACCGCTCGCCGCTGGCAAAGCCAAGGACGCAGTATAAGGATGGCGGGCCAATAATCTCAGTCATCACCAGTCTTGCTCGGATCAGTCGTGCCCGGAGAGTCCTATCCGCGATTCCCCAACTTGAAAGTGCCCTGCCCATCACCAACACCACATCCCCCTCACCACGCTCATCACATTACCAAATACCAAGCACTCCAACATTCAGCTTATCATCCCGAGTTTCCGTGTTTCCACCGCCTCCCACCGCCTCCCACCGGTTCCGACACATCCCATTTCGCACCATGGCGGCGCTAAAGCCCTTTACCCTGGCTCTCCACGAACGGGAGAATGCCATGGCCGACGAGGTGGTGGCGACCTGGATCGGAACGGCCGAGCGAACTCCGACGCTTGACGTGCTGCCGCCCGGCGTGGACGCGTCAACCTGGGCCGAGCTAGTGGCCAAGTTCGAGGCCATCCTTGGCGACGACGGCGTGCTGACGGGCCACGGCCACCGCGTGCGCTACCACGACCCCTACGCCGAGCACCAAGACGAGCGTGAGCAGGAGAAGCGCGCCAGCGCCGCCACCCTCTTCCCCGTCACCGTCGAGCACATCCAGGCCATCCTGAAGCTGTGCAACGAGCACAAGATCCCCGTCTGGACCGTCTCCCGCGGCAAGAACCTCGGCTATGGCGGGCCGGCGGCGAGAGTCAAGGTATGTGTTGTGTCCTTGTTTGTTTGTGTTGCATTGCCCCTTCACATCCATGCCGCCCATCAGGGTTGGGGGTCCACAACCTCCATCCCTCCATCCATACCTCCATGATCCTGCCATCTCGAGTGTCCATCCCATGCATCCACAGTATCCATCCGTGCATGGATTGCTGACCTGGGTACGAACCTACCTCACAGGGCTCCATCATCCTCGATCTCCAGCGCATGACCAAGGTCATCGAGGTCAACGACCGCTACTCGTACTACACTGTCGAGCCTGGCGTCACCTTCTTCGACATCTACCGCGCCATCCAGGAGCAGAAGAAGAACATCTGGTGCTCCGTTCCCGCCCTCGGCTGGGGCTCCGTCGTCGGCAATGCCCTCGACAGAGGTTGGGGGTACACCCCGGCAGGTAAGCCGCCGCCTTCCTCTGAGCCGCCCTGACTCGGGCGCCCGCCATGTCTATCCGTATCTGGGCATGCATGAGGCTAACGGTGCCGGCCCTGCAGGCGATCACTCTAACCAAATCTGCGGCATCGAGGTTGTGCTTGCCGACGGCACGCTCGTGCGGACCGGCATGGGTGCCATCGACAACTCGCCGTGCTGGCCTCTGTTCCGCGGTGGATACGGCCCCACGTATGAGTCGATGTTCAGCCAGAGCAACTTTGGCATCGTCACCAAGATGAGCCTGTGGGCGTCGCCAAGCCCCGAGGGCTTCATCCAATGTCGCGTAGATGTCGAGGAGGAGGAGGACCTTGCCCCCCTCATCGACACTTTCCGTGATTTGCTGCTTCGCGATGCCATCCAGAACCACCCCCTGATCGGCAACCTGCCGCGCGAGCTCGTCAAGCGGGGCCGGCGGAGCAAGTTCTACACGGGCAAGGGCGCCATTCCCCATGCCAGGATGAAGGAGATCCAGAAGGAGCTGGGCATTGGCTACTGGTCCGCCCGCTTCAGTCTGTACGGCCCCAAGGAGATTGTCGAGGCCAATCTCGGGAGGTGCCAAGACGCCTTCAAGGACATGCCCGGCGCGAGGCTGACCAGCAACACCTTCTATCCCCCTGAGGGTAAGAAGTACCTCAGCCCCGAGGACCTGCCGGTTGAGCACCGCACAGTCGAGACTGGTACCCCCAGTCTGATGGCCCTCAAGGCTGTCCAGTACCGTGGCGAGGACGGGTAAGTCTACTTTCAGCTGGTCCACTTGACAAAAAGAAACGTGAGGCTAACACGATTCCACCAACTTTCCAGCGGGCACGTCTCCTTCTCGCCGATCCTGCCGCCCGAGGGCAAGGACGCGCTCAAGTACTACTACGACGTCAAGAAGACGTGTGAGGAGTTCGGGTTCGACTACTTTGGCGGGCTGCACCTGTACCCGCGGCACCTGGCAATGATCAACATGATCTACTTTGACCGCAAGTCGGACGAGGAGCGCGAGGGCGCCAACAAGCTGTTTGTCGAGATGGTGCACCTCGCGCGCCGCCACGGCTACAGCGAGTACCGCGCGCACGTTGACTACATGGACCTCGTGGCGGAGCAGTACGATTTCAACGGGCAGAGCCTGATGCGTCTCAACGAGCGCATCAAGGATGCCCTGGACCCCAATGGCATCCTCAGTCCGGGCAAGCAGGGCATCTGGCCCGCCAACCTCCGGTCGTAGCGGGCTGTCTTAGTGTTGTTTTGTTTGTAAAATAGTAGCAAAAATGAGATTATTGTCACCCCATCACACCGAAGAAGCCCGAATTTGGTCCGACGGTGCTCCATGTCAGCCTCCCTGGCTTTCTTCCTTGTTCTGTGTTTGGCAACTTCCCGTCCCGGCCTCTCCGTGTCACGCATAATCTCTCTTGCATGACGACTTGGTGCACGTCTCTGATAATGATCTGCCCCTCCTCAATCCTTGGGCCATACCGTGATTCGTGTGTCCGAGGTGGTGCCACCTTCACTACGAGGCTGGATGACGGCCCACACACAGCAAAAACCCTGCTCTCAAGGGCTACCCTGGCCGTTCCCGTGTTCGCTTTCACACCCTTGCTTTGACATGTGGGCATGTGGGCTTTCTCCCTTTTGCCACCCTCCGTTGCCGCTTCGAATCCCACCCGCTTGGCCAAGAGGAAGAGTGCCGTGCCAGCTCAAGTCCAGACTCTTCCTCCACCCAGCCAAGAAGACACAAGCGGAAGGTGATCCAATGGCCCATCTTGGGCATGAATTCACCGCCTGTAGCCCCGTCACATGCACGGGATGGGGTGGGATATTCCCAACAGGCACACATGCTAGCGCGGCTCTGAAGGATGGGATGTGTGGTCCCCAACTGGATCGGCGAGGGCGGATGGACACCCCAATCTCGCTAGCTTGGCCGGCAGAGGTCATGCATGGCTCACTTGGATGTGGACCAGGCGGTGGGATTCTGACGAACGAGAGGCCGCTGGTTCGTGTTGGTGTGCCGTCGATAGGCATCTTGGATCCGGAGGAGGGTCGGGTCAGGGGGAGGACACCACCAGGACAGCACACCCGCAAAGAGGTTTCACTCATGGATCCGAGCAGGCATGTCCTCTTCCATCGGACAGAGGAAGCCGGTCAGACAGTATTGGAAATGCAGATCCCAACGGTTGTTGAAGCAACGAGAGCAAGTGTTGTTGTTGTCCCCCAAGTCTTGGCTGTGGTTGTTAGTCGGCTCCATGGCCCGGACCCACTTCCCCCCTTTTTTTGGAGTCGGGGTTACGGGCTCGGATGATTGCACCCGAACAGCAACCAACACTCGGCAGCAACGGCCGATGGGTGTCTACACCCACCACGCATGGGTCCGGCTACAGGTGTCCCCAGACTGGGGGGGGGGGTCAACAGACATCGAACGATGCATAAGACAGAAACCCTCACTATCATCCCCAGCCTGGTCTTGGCCGGTTAGTCGCACATCTTGGCGCGCGCCTTGCAACGAACCACCGCACAGCACGAGTAAGGCAAGCGGCAAGCCACACACACCATAGGATGGACGGCCTACTCAACAAGATGCCACCCGGCGCGAGGGCGGCGCTGGACGACCTTCCCCGCGAGGCGGCCGGGTGCGCCGCCATGGCCGCCGTGGGCGTGCTCTCCCACCTCGTCTACTTCATCCGCGGCGACCACAACCGCTACGCGCACCGCTGGATCACGCGCGCCCTCACGGGCATCGCGGCCCTGGGCCTGGTGGTCCTGCACCTGGAGCACTACGACGCTGTGCGCGCGGCGTTCCTGACCAGCCTGTTCGCGCCGTCGTACTTTGTCGGCCTGTACACCAGCATCACGCTCTACCGCCTCTTCTTCCACCCGCTGCGCCGGTTCCCCGGCCCGTTCTGGGCCCGCTTGTCAAACCTGTACCACATGTGGCTCATCCGCAAGAGCGACAACCACCTGGTGATGCAGAAGCTGCATGCCAAGTATGGCCCGATTGTGCGCACTGGTGAGTGAGATCTGCACACCAAGACATGATGACATGGACACTTGGGCTGACCACTAGCAGGCCCCGGCAACCTCTCCATCAGCGACCCCAACGCGATCCGCGTGGTGCTCAGCAACGAGTCCAAGTGCATCAAGAGTCCGTGGTACGAGCGGTCGCTGCCGCTGGTCAACCTGCACACGGTGCGCGACAAGGCCGCCCACGACAACCGGCGCAAGGTCTTCTCCAAGGCCTTCTCCCCTGGTGCCCTGCAGGACTATGAGAACCGCGTGGTGGTCCACTGCGAAGAGTTTGTGCGGCAGATGACGCGCATGGCGGGCAAGTCGTTTGATGCGTCCGAGTGGTGCAAGTACTTTGGTGAGCTTCCCGTTTTTGCCGCTGACACTCATGATGTGGTGAAAGGAGGCCATCAAACTAACAGCGACATGTTCAGCCTTCGACGTCATGGGCGACCTCGGCCTGGGCAAGGAGTTCCACATGATGACCTCGGAGACCAACCGCTGGATTCCCACTCTTCTCGAGACGAGCATGTCGCAGGTTGGCCCGACTACTCCAGTCCCTTGGCTCGGCCCTATCCTTCACAAGCTGCCCAAGGCTGGTAGCCATTCGCGCGCGTGGCTCGACTTTGTCGGCTCGCAGGTGCGCGAGCGCGTCGAGAAGCAAGTCGAGAAGAAGGATGTGAGTCCCGCTCTGCCCCTGAGTCCTCAAAGTAGTTACAGAAGATCCAGGCTGACTCTCCTCTCAGATTCTCTCCCACCTCATCGCGGCCTATAACGAGTCCCCCAAGCAGGACGTTGACTACCAATGGCTGCGCGGCGACACCCGTCTCACCATCGTCGGCGGCTCCGACACCACCGCGGCCACGCTCACCTTCATGTTCTACCACCTCGCCAAAAACCCGTCACAGGTTGACAAGCTGCGGGCCGAGCTGGAGCCGCTCCTCAACGGCAAGACGCGCCTCGACCCCAAGGACGTGGCCAAGGCGCAGCACCTCAACGGCGTCATCCAGGAGGCCCTGCGTCTGCACCCGGCCATCCCGTCTGGTTTCCCGCGTCTGACCCCCGCCGAGGGCATCACGGTCAGCGGCACCTACATTCCAGGCGAGATGACGGTGGTGCTGCCCGTGTATGCGATGCAGCATGATGAGCAGAACTACGAGAAGGCGGATGAGTTTGTGCCCGAGCGGTGGTACTCGCGCCCTGAGATGATTAAGAACCGCGATGCGTTTTTGACGTGGAACATTGGTGAGTTGGGCTGTTTCTCCTTACCCTTGGAAAGTATGCTAATGAGGGTACCTATCCAGGCATGAACGGCTGCATCGGCCGCGCGCTCGCCATCATCGAGATGCGCGACCTCATGACGCACTGGATCCAGAACTTCAAGTCGGTGCGGTTCGCTGACGGTGAGGACGGCACGCGTATCATGACCGAGACCAAAGACCACTTTACCGTGGGCGTCACTCCCCTGCACCTCGTTTTCGAGAAGAAGTAAGCGGGGGTGGAAACTGGCAGAGAGATCAATGGAGCTAGACAGCATCCAATCGAGGACAGACAGTGGGTGACAGACAGTGGGGGACAGACAGTGGGGGACAGACAGTGGCGGACAGACAGTGGCGGACAGACAGTGGCAGCCAGCGGCGGGCAGTGCAGCAGCCGCGCCCACTTCCGCAAAAAGGCCTTAACGAGGCGCTAGAATTTAGTGGGAAACAGGCAGAGAGAGCGGTGGAAGATGGGAGAGACAGAGAGACAGCGACAGAGACAGAGACAGGACAGCAGCGGCACCGCTCCACGCAGAAAGTGGGCGGCAAACGCAGGCAGCAACCAACCACAACAAAAAAAAAAAGTTGAAACTGAATCCCCACATGGGTTGCGGAGTCGTGTGCGGGGTCGTGTGTGGGGACTGTGAGGGGCTGATCCAGGGCATGCGGGGTTACCCCCCTTTTGGACCCCTGGCTGTTGGAGAAGTTGCCCCTACTAGTGCCAAGTTAGGGCAGCTGCGGAGAAATAGTCTGCCTTGGCGCGCTAATGGCATTTGCCTTCGTTAAACCCGGGTTCCGCCCCCCGGCGGCGTCGGCTCTATGTATCCATCCAGGAGACGTCTCGTCTGCACTGTGCTCCCGAGGTTGTGTTTGTTGTGTTTGTTGTCTTGACTTGTTTCGGCTGTATCGGTTGCGTCGGATCTTGCGTTCCATCCATTACTGCCGCCTGCCTCCGCGTGCCCGGTTCGAATCTGGCGAGAAATTAGGAGACGTTGGAAATTGTGGCGTGTTGAGGGTGACTGGATCTGGTCGGCGGCAAATGGTGATCCTTTCCGAGATGGCCAGCGTTGTTCCGCAGAAACGGCCCCGGGGTGGGAGCAGCAGCGGAAACGCGAACGGAAATGGGAATAGTGGCAGCGTCAATGGTAGCGTCAACGGGAGCACAACTGGCAGCGCCGACGCCGAACACGACCCCGACTACAACCAACCTGACACCGGCAACCAGAGCACCACCGCCGGGAGCACTAACGGCGCGGGCGGCGGCGGCGGCAGCGAGGAGAAGGAACACCACCGCAAGCGAGCCCGCTTGAGCTGCAACATATGCAAGGCTCGCAAGACCAAGGTGAGTGTCCGTGCCTGTCCGCCTGCCCGATGTCGTATCGGTCCTGCATTCTCACTCCAACGTCTGGCTCGGCTAACCGGATGCACCCCTTAGTGTGTGGGAGTCGGTAGGTAGCCTCCCGCCCGTCGTCTCACCCATCCAGATGGGCTCGTGCTATGCTCGATTATGCGCAACTATGCTTGACTAGGCCGTCGGCTAACAACTCCTCACAGAGACCGGCGCCTGCCAGTACTGCAGGACCCTGGGAATCCCGTGCGAGGCAGACCCCCGCAGCAGGAAGCGGCCCTTCTACCGCGTCTCGGGCGAGGTCTACGAGCACTCCATTAAGCTGCTGCGCCGCTTTGTGCCTGAGCAGGCCCTCCCCGAGCTCACCGTCGACAACATCCAGGCCTTGCTCCAGAAGCTCGACAGTGAGCCGGCCTACACGCCCAACACCCCCGCTCTCTCGGCCGGACCTCCCGCCTTGCCGCCCCCGTCGAACCACCATGAGGCTGCCCGTGGCCGTGTCAACTCGGTGGGGAGTAGTGAGATGATGGGACCCCTTGACCAGCCAGGTTTGGTGCGGGAGCTGGACACTAACGGGCCAGACCACCACACGAGGACCCCGATTGGGCCGCTGCCTCCTTTTGCCACAGCCGCCTTGCTCACTCCAACCACAGCCTTGCCTCCCGGTGAGCACGACGGCAGCCTCACTCATGGCGAGCCGGTGGGGAGCAGCGAGTCGACCGAGCTTGACACTCAGTCCATCCACCGGGACCGCCACAGCTCAACCGACCACTCCAAGACCCCCACTGCTCGCGTAGGCTCGGCCCCGGGTTCTAGTGGCTTGATACGAGGTCCTGATGAGACCCAAATTGTCCATGGCGAGCCGGTGGGCAGCAACGACGTCATGGAGCCAGATGAACACCCTCTCCTTCAAGAGGAGCTGGGCTGTCTGCTGCTGGACTCGATGGGGAAATACCGTTTGTTGCCCTTTTTTCCCTTGCACCCCATCTCATGTTAATCTCCATCCAGGCTACGTCGGCGCCGACTCGAGCATCCGCTGGAACCACGCCGCCCGCATGGCTCGCGGCAAGGTCGCACAAGTCGACCCCAAGATCATCCCCCCTATGAAGGCCGGCCTGCTCCCGCCCACCAGCCCGGAAAGCCCCGACGGCCGGCGCCGCGCCGAGCCCTACCTCCCGCCTCGCCAGCTCTGCATGACCTACGTCGCCCGCTTCTTCGACCAGATCCACTGCATCTACTGGTTCTACTCGGCCGAGCAGTTCCACTCACGCCTGCACCACACCTACGACACGAGCGGGACCATGGCAAGTTCGTCATGGCTGTGCGCGCTGTACTCGATTTTTGCCATGGGGAGCATGTCGCCTGTGCCGCAAAGCGGTCTTGGGGGGAGGGCGAGGAATGCGGTGCAGGATTCCAGGACTTCGATGGATTATTTGACGCTGGCGAAAAGTTTGTCGGCTGAGGCGGCGGATGAGGCCGATGTGGACAGTATCAAGGCTTTTGGGTTGCTGGTGCGTCGCCCCTCTTCCCCACTCCCAACGTGTTGATCAAGCAAACTTGGAAAGTTCACGGCTAACACACACTCAGAGCCTGGCAACACACGCCACCTGCTACAGCGTGACGGCCTACCTCCACCTCGGCACCGCCATGCGGATCGGCTTCTCCCTCGGCCTGCACCGCGACCTCTCCCTGCGCAACAAGGACCCGCTCGAGTGGGAGCGAAGCCGCCGCCTGTGGTGGACCATCTATGTGCTCGACTACGAAATGGCAAGCCGCTTCGGCTATCCCTGCTCTGTGACCGAAGACTCGGTCCTCATCACCACCCCGCCCCCAACAGAACACGTTCGTCCCCTCCCCCCCTTTCCATGGAATCACCCCCCTAACCAACCCCTCAGATCCTCAGCCCCGGCCCCAACACCCCTCTAGGGTACCAATCCCTCCTCGTCAGCCTCATCCAGCTCCGTAAGAACATCAGTAACGAGTGCTTCGTCAAGCCCGCGCACGTCGGCGGCCGCCTGCCCATCAGCAGTGTCACGCGCTGCCTGCGCTCGCTGCGGCAGTGGCTCGACAATGTCCCTACACACCTGCGCTGCGATTCCTCGCTGCACCCGCAGCACCGCCGGGCGGTGGCACTGCTGCATCTGCGGTTTTGGACGGCGATTATCTCGCTGACGCGGCCGTTTCTGTTGTTCTTGGTGGCGAAACCGGCGGATACGATGATACCCGTCAAGAGGCATATTTATGAGCAGATGGGGAATAGCTGTATCGAGGCGGCCGAGACGGCGGTCGAGGTGATCAAGAGCATGCGCGAGGACAAGACGCTGTCGAGTCTGATGCTGTTGGATGTGCAGTGTATTGGGGAGATCATGTGGATCCTCATCCTCGCGGTTCAACAACGCGGTGGGACGGAGAGGCAGGATATGCTGCGGTATTGTTTGGATACGTTGAAGGATATGGAGCGGGTCGGGTGGTGCGAGAAGGTCGCGCCGGAGTTGGAGGCCAGGGCGCATGAGAGTGGCGTGTTGGAGCTGGCCGCGCTGCAGTTGGTGCAGCAGCATCTGCATACGTTGTGGCCGGCGGATAGGGGGGAGGGGTTCCCGGACACGCCGGGGGGGTTGGATGGGGCGTTGTCGGTGATGCAGGGCGCTCAGGGGTTGCCGGGGAATCCGGATTACATGGGATTGTGAGTGCCGCGTGTTGCTTTCTGTTGGAGAGCTTGAGCTGACATTGATACAGGAACCTTGATGGGTCACAGTTTGATGTGTTCGAGACACTGGACCTCGACAGCCGGTCCGGGATGATGGACATGTTCATGGACGCCTCGTTTCTGGGGTCTCAGTTTCTGTTTGACGATTTCACGGAGTTGCCACAGCATGGGAGATATGAAAGTCGATGAATCTTAATGTTGTTTTGGTCAGTGCAAGAGGGAGAGGAAATACAGATACCAGGAATCGTGTGCTTGATGAGAGGAGAAACCGGAAGAGCCCCAGGGAAAGACGGCAAGAGATATAAGACGAGAACATCACGGCTCCTCGGGACCCCCTGCTCCACGAAAACAACCACGACTCTTGAGCAAAGTATTCTGCATTTCATCAACTCTCTAAAATTGCAGGCGTCGCTTCGCTCTTCAGTCGCGCGGCCCTTCGCTGCGCTAC
>MU855681.1:0-31406 GCA_033296695.1 Staphylotrichum tortipilum
GGGGTGGTTTGGGGGGTGGTTTGGGGTGTTCGGTGTAGAAAAGGGGGGAGGATAAGACCCTGGAGGGGTCGAAGCCAACGGCAAAGAGAGGCGGACAGAAAAGGGGCAAGGGGAGGAGAGAACATCCCGAGCAGGGAGAGAAGCCACACTGCCTCTGACCACCAAGGAAAGGGACATGAACAGCCCAACAACAAAAAAACAAGCCACCCACCAATTCCTAGGATGATCCGGATCCGTCAACTCCATCGTAACCTCGAAATCCGGCGGCCTTGACGCCGCGGACGTGATCGACGTTCTCGTACGGGTCCTTGTAAGCGCGAGACTGAGGGGCACCGGCGCGTCGGGGTTGTTCCCATCGTGTTCTGACTCATCATCCTCGTCCTCCTCCTCGTCCTCGTCAAGCCCCCCCGCGGGCTCCTCGATCGAGGCGCGGGTGATGGGCTGCCCCAGGGCGTGGTGGAGCGGCGCGAGGGGGTTCGGATCGTCGGCGGCGACGGAGGAGGAGGAGGAGTGGCATGGGGTGGGGGGGTGGGAGCGGGACGGGCCGAGGGTAGTGGTTGCGGTGGTGAGGGTTTCCTTGTTGTGGTGGCAGATCGAAGGGGCGTCGAGGTGGGTGTCCTGGGTGGTGATAGAGCGGCCAGAGTGGCTGGGTGGAGTCTCGCCGCCGCCATCTGGGCAGTACTTCTCTAGATCGGGGGCGGCGCCGGCCATGGTGGCGTTGCGTCTGCGTCCCTTGGTGGACAGTGGATGACAACAACAACGGCACCGGCAATGACTGGCTGGCTCTCTACTGTGTGGTTAATAGCCTAATAATGATGCCGGCAAGGCTGAGGCGTGCACGACGACTACACAGGAGCGACGAGACGGCGAGGACGACGAGCCACTCTGGAGACAGCACACATCACAGGGGAGCAGACACGGCGGCAGACGAGGAGGCGGACGGGTACGCGGCAACAGGTGCGAGAGAGAGAGGGTGTTTCGAAGCACGAGGCGGCCGAGAGAAAAAAGTTCCCCCATGGCCCCCATGGCGACAGACAAGACCAACTAGCCGTGCTAGCGGGCGGGTCTCCCATCGGACGTAGACCGGACGTGTGTTGGTTCTCGGTCTTGCGTGCAGGTCCGGATGGGGCTACCCGCCCAATCGATAACCATGGTCGTCATGATCTCGCGCCCTCGCGTCCTGTCTCGTGTCCATGGCCCCGTCTGTCTTTTTTTTCTTACTGACCAGGCCCCCTCGCCCCGGAGCCGAGGGACGGGCCTAGCGCGGTGCTAAGGGGGCTGTGGGCCGCGATCGTTTTCCTGGAGTTCCTTAGCCGTTGATCCACTGGCGAGTCTGGGCGGACGGCGAGGGCGAGAGGGAGGGAGTGGAAACGGCCCCCCGGTCCCCCCCTGTTCGAGAAGTCGACCATCACACCATACACATTATCAAGCATCGCTGCCCTGCGAGTGCCAATGCGAGTGCCAATGCTGCACCTTGCCCAAACGGACCCAGATCCGGGGTTGGTATCCGACGGAAGAGGGGAGAGGGAAGCGGGAGGGAGTGCGGGGGGAAGCCCCCCCCCCCCCCCTCCATCACATCACATCCCCGGCTTGCCGAGGTCCTGCAGCCACAGGTTGGGGAATGTGGGGCGGCCGGCTCCGAAACCCGGAGGGCAGGACGGCGCGGAGCGGGCCCCTCGGATCGGCTAGGATGGGCCAGGTCGGGATGCCGTGGTGCGGCTGGGCTGGGGTCGGGCCGGGTGGCTGGGGTCGGGAGCCGAGGAGGTGGGTTGTTACTAATTAGTGATGATTCATGTTCAGACGTACACGATACCCTGTGTTGATAAGGGAAAAGGGGCTGTGGTGTTTGCCAAGCCAAGTGTTCGTCGGCGTTGTTGATGTTGTGGTGCGCCAACACATGTTGACTGACCCCTGATGACGATGGGCAAAGCAGTCCAGCCCGTCAATCTGGCATAATTTGGCCGTGTCCACGCCGACACGGCTCTCTGGATCCGTCCTCAGCTCGCACAGCACCAAGATCGATGGGCAGATGCGAGCAATAAAATGCGTCCCTGAGACATGGCGTGGCATCGACGGACAACACCATCAGAAAAAAAAGGGGCAACAAAAAACAAACCACCACCAAAAAACTAAGACACAAAAAGCCACAGCTTCCCTTCCCCCCCCCCAACCCCGTACAACCACCCTCCCGGAACCGAAGTTGTGCTCTCCAGCCGACTGCTGAATCGGTGCGGGCATCCACCGGCGTCCGTCCGCTGGTGTGACCGACCACACAGCATTTTCTGCATCTTGACAAGCTGCCGTGCGAGTGTGAGAGGGAACAGGGGCTACCCTCGCCAAAACTCACCGACGGCTAACTAAAAAAAAAAAAAAAAAATGAAAAAAAAGCCCACGGAGCATTTCTCGGCCCTCGCCCGATGGCGATCCCGCTGGTGCCCGAATGGGTTCGTTTCCGTCTAAATAATTTTTTTGGTGGGGGAGCTAGCTGGGACGAGGGGCTGATGATAGTGATGGGGGGAAACATGATGATGATGATGATGCGGAACGGACAGGGCCGCCACACCGAGGCTGCCACTGACGACCAGTTATGTGAAGGTGGTCATGGGGCTGCTGGTGCGACGACGAGTGGGTGACGTTTGGTGGTGTGGGCGTGGTGGGTTGATGTTGGGGTTGGGCCTGTGTTGGGATGGGCAAGTCGCCCCCCGTCCCAGCCGTCTGGGAAGGGGTGTACGGAGAAAAGGGGAGGGTGTGTGTGTGTGGTGTGGGTGGTTGTTGGTTGGTGGTTGGTGGGTGGTGAGTGGTGGTGTGCATTCCCCTCCCTCCTCTGATGCTGACACTGGACACCACCACTCTCCCATCCATCTCCATCTCCCCCCTTCCCCCCTGCCCACCAATGGCTGGCGCGGGCTCGCCCTTCGTCCCATGTTTCGGCCGGCTGTCTGGGCTGCCGCACCTCATGCCGTCCGTCTGGGCCCAGTAGAGTTGGCACTGTGCTCGCTGCAGTGATCTCAGCCCAGGCTTGCTTCGTTTGCCAACTGCCATCGGGCGCTTGTTCCCAGTTACTGGGCCGCGGGTGGGTGGCTGCGAAACGTGCGCCCTCCTCTCCCACTC
Organism: Staphylotrichum tortipilum; assembly: GCA_033296695.1. Lineage (NCBI taxonomy): Eukaryota > Fungi > Ascomycota > Sordariomycetes > Sordariales > Chaetomiaceae > Staphylotrichum > Staphylotrichum tortipilum. The sequence goes on from MU855681.1 coordinate 3,112, forward strand.
CCACTCACATCTCAGCCCAGCCAGCCCAGGCCAGTGCGCTCATCCCAGTGCACCTCATACATCCTCACCGCCGTCCACTCCTCCTCGTTCGTATTGTAGACACGGATATGCGAGCACATTGTCTGGGATGCCCTCCCATCCTCGGTCCCATCTGAAGCAGGCAGCTCGTGGCGCGCCCCGTTTCAATCGCCGACGCATGGGAACGGGCGGCCTCCTGTCTATAAGTAGCAACTGCCGATCGGGATCCTCCCTCTCTGCGTCGCGAGAGAGAGGCATGCAAGTCGGGACGCAGGCCGGCATCCCCTACCTTTCTTCCACACACCGACCTGGAATGCTGACCATTTACTCATGCAGGAACAGGAACAGCCGCGGCCCTGCTGAGTCCCTTTGTTCACTCCCTTCCCTCCCTCCCTCCCTCTAACGGGCTTCATTGTCGTTGTCGGATCAAGCCGTCGCCATGTCTCTGAGTGCAATGTGCTGAGATGACGCTCCCCGAGATAAATTGGCCCACGCGACGGGACAGAGCATGTACCCCGCTATTGACGCGCGATCGAGGCGCGCGCTGCAGAGTGTTAGCCCACAACCTGCAGGCCTCGTGCGTCCCACGCTGCATCTTCGTGCATCTCCCCCTCCATCCGAAATGGGAGGGGCCCGTGTAAACCGATCTGCCGTTGCCGCGCTGCCTTGCGTGCGTCCCTCCCCAGCCGCCCGCCAATCCGAAGCGGCCTCATTCCGCGCGTCTTTTTTTGTTCTTGTTTTCGTTTCCAGGAATGGAATGAATGTGTCGTCGTCCCCCATGCGACCGTCGCAGTCGCGTCGCCGTGAGCCCACTCTTCATGCTCCTCCTCGGAGCAACAGGAGACGTGTGCGTAGAGGGGTAGAGGGGCAGCGAGGCGCATCAACAAGCAAGCCAAAACCCATGCCCTGGCTGCTGCTGTCCTGCCCTGGCCTAGACCCGATGGGGGCCAGGCAAAGCCAGGGCCAGGGAAAACCAGGGGCCAGCCAGGCAGCCCAGCCAATCAGGGCGCCCGTTCCCCTGTCACATGGGTTGCCACCCCCATCCGGCTGTCTCCATTCGGCACCTCACATGGCGCTGCCCCTTCCCGCCAGGGCACACCCCGAAACAACAACACCCCGATTCCTCCAAGCACTGATGAAGCACCTGGTCATCCCATCCATCCCATCCATGCCACAGGCCATGGAACGCAGGAACAGGAACAGGAACAGCCACGCCATCCCCAGAATGCCGAACCCGCCGCTTCCCCAAACCAGGGCCGATCAGGGAGATCTCTGGGCATCGCCCAAGACCGTCTCGTCTCGAGCCAATCCTGGCGTCGACGGTTGAGGGGGCCATTGTTGCGCGCATACGGGCAGGGGACTCAGAACGAGGCCAGCTCCAACATACGAGGGCGGCGTCCGTCTATCTGCCGTAGTGTCGAATCCAGAGAACCCAAAACATGCAAGATTGATTTCAGGGCTTGCTGCTTGCTCGCCTTCCATTCCGTCCTCGTCTGCCCGGCCGAGTTGAAACATGGCCGACTGCCCATCAGCGCCTTGCTTGCTGGTTATTGGACTCCCACGCACTCACTCAAATCATGGTGCCGCCTCGCCGTCCGTTGTCCCACCATCCTGCGACGACTCGGCCTTTTTGCCTCTTTCCAGGCGCCCTGTTTCCCCTTTCTGTCAGCAACCAACCTCAAATCACCCCCCGTCTGTGTCTGATTTGGTCTCAACTTTTTTCTCTGTCTGCTCCCCCTTCCCACTTCCCGCTTCCTCCTCCACCCACCAACAGGACAAGCAAAAAAGTGATCCACCTCTGCTTGCAATCCTGGCCCCAAGGTCCCCGCGCCGACTTGTTAGCGTAGAGCCGGTTCGTCTTGGCGTCCAGTCTCCATCTTCATGCAGGTCCCAGAGGCTGGTCCCTGCGAGACCAGACCAACGGGCGACGCTTCCCAGTGAGGAAGCACGCGGCGGCGCGGTGGAGGAGCGGAGGAAGTGGAGATGGAGGGATGGAGGGATGGAGGCAGCAGCAAGCTTTTGCATGGCGACACCACACCCCCACCAAACTGGCAGTCCTCTGCCCCTCCTCTGTTCCACTGCTATTATTATTATGACTGTCACTCCCGCCCTACTTCTGAGCTATTGCCATGGGGGCGGCGCACGAGGTATTTCCCTCGCCACTGTTGCATGCCAGGCAGGAGTAGCCATGTTCCATCGTAGGACGAGGGGATACCTCGGGGAGAGGGGGAAGAAAGAAGTTGTCGCCAGATGCTGCCGTCTGTAACCGTACTCCATCCTGCGTGCCCCTTTATTCCCGTCCTTATCTGGAACCAAATTCACTAGCCAGAAAAAAAGACAGAGAAAACCTCCGCAGTTCCTGGTGCACAACCTTCCCGCCAGGCACCAGGAACCAGGCACGGCATTTGTAATTCCATTCATTCCATATTCATGCCTCGGACAGACAGCCTGAGCTGACGGGCTGGCACTCGAGATCGCCGGGCGCAGGACAAAGGCTCCAATCCCCTATCCCCAATCTGCCGCCGTATCAGTCCCTCTCAGCCCCTCGGCCACCCCTCCAGGAGAGGAGCCCAGCAGTAGCCCCAGCACAGTGCGCCTGCAGCCGGGAGGTTTTGCTCAATCAGGGGGGCCCACACCCACCACCGCCTGAGCGTCGAGAACACGCAGATTTCACACGTCCCCAGACATTCTTCACCCATCCACCATCTCACCCTAACCCCCCTCCTCCCTCCATCCCATCCCCCCACCGCCCCCCTCCCTCGCAACCTTTCTATCTGTCCGCCAACGACGGGCAACCCAGGCCAGGCCGCACTAAATCAGGCACCCGTTCCTGGCCCCTTTCATCTCGGCGACACATTCCAGCGGACAATCGTGCAGAAACCGTTCTTTTCTTTCCTTTGCCCTTTGTTCGCCAATTTGCCTACCCTTTCTCGCACGTACAGAGACTGTCTGTACCTGTACACCCCCCCCTTCTCGCCTCGCCCACCCCCTGTGGCGCCCGCTCCCTTGCCCCACTGCCACTGCGTGGTTGCAGCGGAACCCCCTTCTCGTGGCTGGCCGAGCACGAACCACTGGAAGCAGGGCAAGGGCGTGCGCGCGACCGAAGCCTTCCGATCATCTCGTCATCGTCTGGTTCCTGTTCCTGCCCGTGCATCGCATTCAATCCAGTTACTACTCCACATCCGTCTGTCCATCGATCCATCCATCCAACCTGCGCCCTGCAACTCCAGCCTCGCCGACTCTCCGTCCGACCTCCAACACCCATCCCGTCCGTCTGTGGTATTCGACCCCGTCGCTCGCTCTCTCTCTCGACGCCATCCTGGCTTAATTAGTGCCGCGCGCCCTCTCCCACGCACGCAGCCTGTCTGCCCGCCACCCCCCGACGAGACAAAACAAAGTCACCGCCCGCCGAGCCGTCGCCCGTCCCCCCCTCCATCGCTCCGCGCGCCGCACCTGACAGACTCCATCAAAGAAGTCAATCAATCGACCGCCGTCGCACTCCCCGCCGCTCTCATCTCGAGAGGCTTCGGGCCTGGCAGCCTGAACCACCTCGGACTTGCCGCCGCCGCCGCCGACGCCCACTCCGACGCCTGGCCTGCTCACCTCCCGCCGAACCATGTCTGTCATGTTGCAGACACCCTCCCGAGCATCCACCGCATCCTCCTCCTCGTTCCAACCCATATCCCGCCAGAACACAATGTCGTCCTACGATGGCTCGCGGTCCGCCCGCCAGTCGAAGCGGTACTCCATGTCGGCCCTGTACATGTCCATCTCGGCCAACGAATCCGACCTGGTGATCGAAGACGACCTCGCCAAAGGTGCGCTGCTATGCTACACTGGAAATAGAGGGGAGGAGAAAGACTGAAATGCTGACTGTCGTCGACAGCCCAAAAGGTGTTACGGGATTTGAAGTCCAAGATCTCGTCGCAGTCCAAGAAGAACTTTGTCCTTGAGAAGGATGTGCGCTACCTCGACTCGCGTATCGCCCTGCTCATCCAGAACCGCATGGCTTTGGAGGAGGTATGTCTAGGCCATTCACTCGGTCCCTTTCTGTTCTAGCAATGCTGACACGCCGTCCCCTCCGCCAGCAAAACGAAGTCGCGAGCCATCTCGAAGACGCCACCGAGATGCAGGAGGGCCAGTTTCCGAACGACGACAAGACACAAAAATACGGGAACCTGATGTTCCTGCTGCAGTCCGAGCCCAGACATATTGCCCACCTATGCCGTCTCGTCTCCATGGCCGAGATCGACTCGCTACTTCAGACAGTCATGTTCACCATCTACGGCAACCAGTACGAGAGCCGCGAAGAGCACCTCCTGCTCACCATGTTTCAGGTATGCCGCCTTCTGCCCCCGATCAATACTGCATGCATGCGCTGACAGGTCCATCTCCCCAAAAGTCCGTCCTCACCTACCAGTTTGATAATACCCCCGAATACTCGTCGCTGCTGCGCGCCAACACCCCCGTCTCGCGCATGATGACCACGTACACGAGGCGAGGCCCCGGCCAGAGCTTCCTCAAGTCGGTCCTGGCCGACCGCATCAACAGCCTGATCGAGCTCAAGGACCTCGACCTCGAGATCAACCCGCTCAAGGTGTACGAGCGCATGATCGAGCAGATCGAGCAGGACACGGGCAGCCTGCCCGCGTCGCTGCCCAAGGGGATCACCCAGGAGCAGGCGGCCGAGAACCCCCAGGTGCAGGCCATCATCGAGCCGCGGTTAACCATGCTGACCGAGATCGCCAACGGCTTCCTCAACACCATCATCGAGGGGCTCGAGGAGGCCCCCTACGGCATCCGCTGGATCTGCAAGCAGATTCGCAGCCTGACCAAGAGGAAATACCCCGACGCCAATGACCAGGTCATCTGCACCCTGATCGGCGGCTTCTTCTTCCTCCGCTTCATCAACCCGGCCATCGTCACGCCCAAGTCGTACATGCTGATCGACGGTACCCCCGCCGACCGCCCGCGCCGCACCCTCACCCTCATCGCCAAGATGCTCCAGAACCTGGCCAACAAGCCGTCGTACGCCAAGGAGCCGTACATGGCCAAGCTGCAGCCCTTCATCCATCAGAACAAGGACCGCGTCAACAAGTTCATGCTCGAGCTCTGCGAGGTGCAGGACTTTTACGAGAGCCTCGAGATGGACAACTATGTCGCCCTCTCCAAGAAGGACCTCGAGCTGTCCATCACGCTCAACGAGATCTACGCCATGCACTCGCTCATCGAGAAGCACACGGGCGAGCTGTGCAAGGACGAGAACTCGCACCTGGCCATCATCATGTCGGAGCTGGGGCCCGGCCCTGCCCAGGTGCCGCGCAAGGAGAACCGCGTCATCAACCTGCCGCTGTACAGCAAGTGGGAGACGGCCATCGACGACCTGACCGCCGCGCTAGACATCACCCAGGAGGAGGTGTACTTCATGGAGGCCAAGTCCATCTTTGTGCAGATCCTGCGGACGATCCCGGCGTCGTCGTCGGTGTCGAAACGCCCGCTGCGGCTCGAGCGCATCGCCGACGCGGCCGCCACGTCCAAAAACGATGCCGTCATGGTGCGCAAGGGTATCCGCGCCATGGAGCTGCTCAGCCAGCTGCAGGAGCTGCGCGTGGTGGACAAGAGCGACGGGTTCAGCCTGCTGCGGGACGAGGTGGAGCAGGAGCTGCAGCACCTGGGGTCGCTCAAGGAGGGCGTGCTGGCCGAGACTCTGAAGCTGGACGAGGTGTACAAGACGATCCGCGACCACAACACGTTTTTGGTGGGGCAGCTCGAGACGTACAAGAACTACCTGCACAACGTGCGCAGCCAGAGCGAGGGCACGCGGCGCAAGCAGCAGAAGCAGCAGGTGCTGGGGCCGTACAAGTTCACGCACCAGCAGCTCGAGAAGGAGGGCGTCATTCAGAAGAGCAACGTGCCCGACAACCGGCGGGCGAATATCTACTTTAACTTTACGAGCCCGCTGCCGGGCACGTTTGTCATTTCGTTGCACTACAAAGGTAAGCCGCCTCCCATATTTATTTATTCTCTCTACCCCCCCCTCCCGAAGAGGACAAAATTACTAACAGAGACAAAACTAGGACGCAACCGCGGCCTGCTCGAGCTGGACCTCAAGCTGGACGACCTGCTTGAGATGCAAAAGGACAACCAGGACGACCTCGACCTCGAGTATGTGCAGTTCAACGTGCCCAAGGTGCTGGCGCTGCTTAATAAGCGGTTTGCCAGGAAGAAGGGGTGGTAGGACGCCCAACTCTGTGGTTCGGGGACTTGTCTGGGGAGTTTGAGGAGGGGGAGGGGAAAGAAGAGGAGGGAGAAGAGGAGGGAGAAAGGGGGTGAGGGGTTGGGGAGGAAGAGGTGGAAGTTTTGGTTGTTGGGGGAAGGGGGTGAGGGTTGGATACCTTGGGGAGGGATGATGGGGTGAGGGTAGGCTCATCTACCCGGTAATTGCCGCGGTGTTTTTTCTTGTCTTTTTTTTTGTTTATCTGGTGGCTTGCTGGGTTGGGTAGGCGGGTGGTTGGGTGGGTGGTTGGGTGGTTGGATCGGAGTGGAATGGAGTGATGGATGGATATGACGGGGGGAAATGAGGAGGGAGGAAAGGGAGGAAGGGGGTTTCTCCTTGTTGCTGTCGTTGCCGCTGTTGTTCATGTTGTTATTGCTGTTGCTGTTGTTGTCGGTTCCATGTACGGTACGACCTCTCTTGATACCACTGTCGCCAGCCTGTTTTTTTAGGTTATGTTTTTTAGGTTTACTTTTTTTTTTTTTGGTTTTGGATTCTTTTTTGTTTTAGGTTATGTGATGTTTTATGGTACACATGTATTCTTTTTCGGTTCTGTGTTGTTCTTGGGAGGTTGGTATTCGTCGTTTTCTTCGTCTTCTTATCACAACTTGGTTTTTGGTTGAATTGCACGAATGTGGTTCTTGTCTTCTTGATTTGGAGTTGGGGCTGCAGTTTTTGATCATTGCTGCGTGGTTGTTGTGTTTCGGTCCTGGTGCTGCCGCTGCCGCTGCCTGAGTGGACTTGGGATGGGCTGGTGGTAGTGGCTCGTTGTTGGGTGGGAGACGGCGGGAAATAAGGAAGATAATATTCGTCTTCTTTCTCTAGGTGCCTCAAACCTGTACTCCTGATTCTCGGTGCCGCTCCTTGCGGTTCACTTGTTGACAGGGTCCCGGTGCTTGTGAGAGCCCACCCCCCAGCGCGGCGGAGTTGGGGGGACACAGTTGATGGGTTTATATGGAGAGTCGAGAAGTCAACGAGTTGAGCGCTGGGCTGGATGGATGGATGGATGGGTAGGTGGGCAGTGTTCATGGGGTGGGTTGGCGTGTAGGAGGGAGCGGACAATTTGCAAGGGCTGCGCCGGATGGATGGTATGGGGATGAGGGACACAGGGACCTCAAGAGGGCGGCTGGGTTGCTGTTTGCTTGGGTAGAGGAGTTGTAACTGTACATGGTAAGGGGTTGGGTTTGGCATTCGTTTGGTTTTCTTGGTTCTAAGTTTTTGGACTGGGCTGCCTCGTCGTTCACTAGTGATTCATGGATGGGGAGGTTGGATCGAGTCTTGTTTTGCGGCTCTGTAGATCTGTTTCGCTACATTCTTTGCGGCCAGGGGACTATGGGCCTGTCTCCATCTCTAGGATACCACCTCGATGCCGCCGTATTGTCTGGTTGGGTTCAAGGATCGCGATATGCCAGTGGAGAGGCAAATTGGGCGCCTAGATAGAGTAGTAGTAGATACTCATGAGATATCGTTTCGGATGGATGATCTGCCGCGTGGACGGGACAAAACAGGGCGGAAACAGGGTAGATGTGAGGTTGCTAGGTATCTACGAAGCACACGATACTCGGCTCTGCAGCATAAAGCGGCCAGCCTATCGACGGCGTTCAACCAGGCACGTTGTTGACCCCAACATCGGATGACCTGGGCAAGCATGAAAGGAAGAGGGATAGACGGGCCGACCAGAACACCAGCGTTGCTGTGCTAACCCCAGAACAGGGATCATCACCTCATCTCTGGCGAGGCTATCGAAGGGTTCGCCAGGGCGCGGCCGACAGAAAGATAGGCGAGGAGATGGTGGCGTGATGCGGCGGGCTGCGGTAGGGCCAGACCGTTCCGTCTCTGGGTCTGCGGCGCCAGTCAGGAAATGCAGGTTGTGAGGGGAGTTGCAGCAGGAATCAGGCGGTTTTGGGCGTCATGGCTGCATTTGGTTGCAGTGTGGTGGGTGCTGCAGCGGGTGGGGTAGCCTGGGGCTTGCTGTGCCCGGCAGTGGCGTCGTCCCCTTGCTGCTGGCACGCGTGGCGCTGTCGGGGTGGTGCGTCTTGGCTCGCTGTCACTCACACTCCAGACGCGACAGGGCGACAGTGACGGACAACGGCCATCGGCAGCAAGCAAGCAGCAACCTCAATTCAATCATCTGTCCACCCTCAGTGAGCTCTGCAATATAACCCTCCGCCCCGCAACGTGTCCCCCCCTGATACGAACCCCAGCCACGCAATTGCGCGGGCCATGGGCAAGCAGGGCAGGAGAGCGTGCTCGTATTGCGCAGCCAATGCGTCGCAGAGTTTGCATTGGGGGACGCGGAATGCGGAATTGGCGGTAGCGAAAAGAGGGGACGGGGTGAGGGAGGGGAGGTAATGTGATGGAGGGGGAGCTCCGCGCAAAACAGAGAGCTCTGGTTCGAACTTCAGATGGGATACTATCTCCGGGCGCTGACTGGGCGCTGCATGCGGCCCTGCACAGGACCAACATCCCGGTTCCGCTGTTCGTCATGCCGTCATGATCAACATCAGACCACCCTTTGCACCGCAAGGGAGTGAGGGGGATGGAGGGGGAGCTGCAAACGGCTGACGTCTGATGCCCTCGACCGACCGCGGCACCGCCCGCAACGAACGTCGCCGTGTGTTTAGCACAGTCCCAGAATCGATCCCGCTCTAGCAAACGAACCACGGCAACCCCCCCCCTCCTCCCCTTCACGGAGACAACTCGGCCGTGATTCAGTCGAAAGTGCCTCGTCAGTCTAATCTCTACAAGGGAACGTCGTTGCGAGAACAGGTCTCGACCCCCTGCTCCCTCTCACCTACCTGTACGAGGTCTGCCCACCCGTATAGCTAGCCGTGCCGTGGAGAGAAGGCCACCTCCCTATAAAGACAAACGCGTTGCTCCCCCCTCCCTGACGTCGGATAGCCTGGACCCCATCCCAACTTGGAACCCGTCTTTTCCCCCCCTCGTCCTGTGTGCCCGCCGCCAGCCTCCGCCATGAGCGACGCCAACGAGCTCGCGAGCATCAGCGCCTTCGGGCCCGCCCGCTCGACCGTCCAGGACACCAACCCGCTGTCCAAGGACGAGATCGAAAAGTATGATGACTACTTCAAGGCGAGCCTGTACCTCACCCTCGGCATGATCTACCTGCGCCAAAACCCGCTGCTCAACGAGCCGCTCGAGAAGAAGCATCTCAAGGCCCGCCTGCTGGGCCATTTTGGCTCCGGGCCGGGCCAGATCTTCACCTACATGCACTTCAACCGCCTGATCACAAAATACGACCTGGACGCCATCTTCATCTCGGGGCCCGGCCACGGCGCCCCCGCCGTGCTGTCCCAGGCCTACCTCGAGGGCACCTACTCCGAGGTCTACCCGGAGTGCTCCGAGGACGAGGAGGGCATGCGCCGGTTCTTCAAGCAGTTCTCCTTCCCCGGCGGCATCGGCTCGCACGCCACCCCCGAGACGCCCGGCAGCATCCACGAGGGCGGCGAGCTAGGCTACTCCATCTCCCACGCCTTCGGTGCCGTCTTCGACCACCCGGACCTGATTGCCGTCACCATGGTCGGCGACGGCGAGGCCGAGACGGGCCCACTCGCCACGTCGTGGCACAGCACAAAGTTCCTCAACCCCATCACCGACGGCGCCGTGCTGCCCGTGCTGCACCTCAACGGCTACAAGATCAACAACCCGACCGTGCTCGCCCGCATCACCCACAAGGAGCTCGAGAGCCTCTTCGTCGGCTACGGCTACCAGCCGTACTTCGTCGAGGGCAGCGACGTCGAGACGATGCACCAGGCCATGGCCTCGACGCTCGAACACTGCGTTCTCGAGATCAAGCGCTTCCAGAAGCAGGCCCGCGACTCGGGAAAGCCCTTCCGCCCGCGGTGGCCGGTGATCGTGCTGCGCACCCCCAAGGGTTGGACCGGCCCGCGCAAGCTCGACGACCGCTTCCTCGAGGGGTTCTGGCGCGCGCACCAGGTGCCCATCACGGACGTGCACGAGAACCCGGAGCATCTCAAGGTCCTCGAGCGCTGGATGCGGGGCTACGAGCCCGAGCGGTTGTTCGCGGGGGGCCGCGTCGCCGCCGAGCTGCGCGCGCTCTGCCCGACGGGTCCGCGCCGCATGAGCGCCAACCCCGTCGCCAATGGCGGGTTGTTGCGCAAGCCGCTGCGCATGCCTGATTTCCGGGACTACGCGATTGCGGTGGGCAAGCCGGCGGGCAGCATTGCCGGCAGCATGAACAACATGGCGGGTTTCCTGCGGGATATCGTGGCGCTCAACCCGACGAATTTCCGGCTGTTTGGGCCGGATGAGACCGAGTCGAATAAGCTGGCGAGGGTGTACGAGGCGGGCAAGAAAGTGTGGATGGGGGAGTATTTTGAGGAGGACGCTGATGGCGGCAATCTCGCGCCGGCCGGGCGGGTCATGGAGATGCTGTCGGAGCATACGTGCGAGGGCTGGCTCGAGGGGTATATCCTGAGCGGGCGGCACGGGCTGCTGAATAGCTACGAGCCGTTTATCCATGTGATTGACTCGATGGTGAACCAGGTTAGTCCTCCTTTCCCTCTCCTTTCCCTACCGTCCACCCCTGAACGTCACTTACTAACTCCCCCCCAGCACTGCAAATGGCTCGAAAAGTCCCTCGAAGTGGAATGGCGCAACCGGGTGGCCTCGCTCAACATCCTTCTCACCGCCGTCGTCTGGCGACAAGACCACAACGGTTTCACCCACCAAGACCCGGGCTTCCTCGACGTGGTCGCCAACAAATCCCCCGAGGTGGTCCGCATCTACCTGCCCCCGGACGGCAACTGCCTCCTCTCCTGCATGGACCACTGCCTGCGCTCGTCCAACTACGTCAATGTGGTCGTCGCCGACAAGCAAGAACACCTGCAGTACCTCCCCATGGACGAGGCCATCGTGCACTGCACCAAGGGCATCGGGATCTGGCCGCAGTTCTCGACCGACGAGGGTGCCGCCCCGGACGTGATCATGGCCTCGTGCGGCGACATCCCGACGCACGAGTCCCTGGCCGCCATCGACCTCCTCCTGACGCACTTCCCCGACCTCAAAATCCGCTGCGTCAACGTCGTCGACCTCTTCAAGCTCATCTCGCACATCGACCACCCGCACGGCCTGACCGACACCGAGTGGGTCGCCCTCTTCACCGACGACACGCCCATCATCTTCAACTTCCACAGCTACCCCTGGCTGGTGCACAGACTGACCTACAAGCGCCCGGGCAACGGCCACATGCATGTGCGGGGTTACAAGGAGAAGGGGAATATCGACACGCCGCTGGAGCTGGCGATCCGCAACCAGACGGATCGGTTCAGCCTGGCGATGGACGCGATTGATCGGATGCCCGGGCTGAAGAAGAGGGGCGCGGAGGCGAGGGAGAAGCTGAAGGGTGCGCAGATTAAGGCGCGGAACCAGGCGTTTGAGGAGGGGATTGATCCGGCGTTTTTGTCGGGGTGGAGGTGGACGCGGGGGGAGGGCGGGAAGTGAGGGAGAGGGGGGGGGGTTGATGGTGAGGATAGGGATGTGAGAGGGTGCTTTCCGTATTTGGGGATGGGGATGGGAGGCAGGGTGGTCAATCTCAGAATGGCTACTGTTTTGTTGTTGTTTGTTCGATTTCATAGAAATGGTGGACAATCTGTTTGCATCCCTTTACAAGTGCTGGGTGCAACCCCTGAACCTCAACAAACCAAGAAGCAAAGCCTGCCCGGCTAGCTCAATCGGTAGAGCGTGAGACTCTTAGGATTCTCCATTATCTCAAGGTTGTGGGTTCGACCCCCACGTCGGGCTCAATTCCCGTCGACGATTCGGTCTTCACTTTTTTCGGTTTTCGTTTTTTCCACTTGCAAATTCTTTTTGCCTGTTCCTTTTGGGCGGTGAAGTGGGGCGCTAATCGTGGAGGGCGGCCTGTTAGGTGTAAGTGGAGATGATGCCATGCTACGGAAGCAACGGGAGTGATCAAGAAGTGTCTTGTTCCAGAAAGGGCATATCAGGGCCAATCCGGTTCTTCGGGCTGGGTAGCAGTGTGACGTATGCAGAGGGTCGCTTGCGGCGGATCGGCATGTGGTTTTGTGGTTTGGGGGTTCTGTTTCGTTTTCGGCAAGCTGTTGATCGCTTCCTTTGGTTCAGTCTATCGACGGATTGCGGGCTTGTGGTCACCATGACGGAGGCGCTGTGGAGAAAACGAGTCGCTCGCGCGGGTAGGCAACAGATGAGGGGATAAGCGCAAGCGCAAGCGAGAGGGTAAGCGGAAGCGAGGTGGGCTTGGAACACTCGACTTCTATGACTTGGGGTGCTCGAGAACCGGGAATTCTGCAGAGGGCCCTTCTTACCTGATGACCAGTCAGCTGGATAATGATCCGCAAGCAAGTAAATGAAGTTTTAGCTTCTCCTGTTCTGGCCCTGTTTGGATCCTGTTCCTGAACAGCTGCTGTCAACCCGCATGGCCAATCGAGGGGCTGCGGCGGCTCTTGGGCGCGTCTCGATGCCAGGTTGGGAAGCGGGGCACGGGCGGGGCTCTTCCCCAGAACCTGCATCCACCCTGGCAGCCTTGGCGCAGCTGGCCTGATTGGGCAGGTGGGGTATGCTGCCCTGTTGTTTCAACGTTCCAGGGTGCTGAGGGCGGTGGCAGCCACTGGCAACCACCTGGAGGGCACTGCAACCCACTGTAATCTAGACCAGCCACTCGAACCTTCAACCTGCCCCTCCTCTTCCTGCCGATCAAGTGGATTGCCTGGACAGGGTCGTACCCGGAAGCCACCTGCAGCCAGCCGGACAGCACGACACGCAACACGGCAGGAAAGGCGAGGGGGAGGCGAGAGGGAGTGGGAGGCGACGAGATAGACAGCGGCGGGCGCAGCCAATTGACGTAACCCTGCAACCCCGTCGAGCTCCGCTTCGATCGAGATCGGGGTCCATCACTCCACTCCACCTGCCACCACCCACACCCACTCACACCCACTCACACCCACTCGCCATCCACCCAACACCCACCCAACTGGCATCCATTCCTCTTGACGGGTGGATATGCGAGGTGGGTTGTCCCTGTGCCGATCGGCTCCTCTCCATCTTGCTCGACACCACACCAATAGCCGGGTATTGGGGATGTGGTTGGCAAGTCAGGAGAGCTCCCCCCAGAGCATGGGATCCCCCTCTCGACATGGCGAGCTTCCCCCATCCACCCGGCCCTTGCTGCTTCTCCCAGCTCCTGCGGTCGAGACTCCCCCTCCCCGCCCTCGACGAAGCCGTCCGGATCTGCCGAGCTTAGTCTCGTCAACCTCGCCCGCCGTGCCCTTACCTGTACTTGGACTTGTTCCTCGACTACAGACATCAGACATTGCTCCCCATTGAGATAGTCTCGTTGGCCACCTGTCGCATCAAGACACGGTAAACACCACAATATCGACACCAACACCGATACGATGCCTGCCAAACGCCTCTCCCCCGTCTCCGACTTGAGCGACGCCCCAGAGCCGCCCCTGAAGAAGGCAAGCCCTCTTCCCTCCCCCTCCCACATCCATACCTACCACCCGTACTGACTCCCCCGCAGACCCAGCGCACCCACGAAGAAAACCAGGAACGTGCCTACATCGCCGCCTCGCGCCGCGCTGACCGCGACATCGAGCACCGCGTGCGCTCCGCCCTGAAAGCCTCCGAGTGCCGCAAGAAACGCACCGGCCGCGGCCTCAAGATCACGCGCGAGGCCGTCATGGGCGACGAGCAGTACGAGTCGGAAGACGACGATGCGTCTCACCCATCCACCGCGCGGCGGTTCAGCATGCCGGCGTCCACCACTGCATCCTCCTCCTTGCCGAACCCTTACATGTTGCCCCCCACCCGCGCCACGGCAGACCGCTACGCCGAGGTCGACGCGCTCTTCGCGAAGCACTTCCCGCACGTGCGGCTGTCCTCCCCGCGCTGGCGCTCGCCGCTGCGCCACCACCACAACCACAGCGCCCTGGCGTACCACCCGCGCCGCTCGCTTTCCCTGCACGGTCAGACGCCGTATGTCCCGCGGTACCCGCCACCGCCGCCGCTGCCGCAGTCGCCGACGCAGGCGCAGACAAGGGCTTCCCCGCTGTTGACGTCGGCTTCCCGGAGACAGGGGGAGGAGACGAAGCAGAGCCCGACGTCTCCCGTTGCGGGCCGCGGAGAGCAGGCGTTTGCGTACCCGGCTCCCACGCTGACGACGGCGCCGGCCCAGGCGCAGGCGGGCGCGTGGTATCATCCCCTTGGCGGGAACAATGGTGGTGCGGGGGGGTGGCACATGAGGAGTCTGTCGCTGCCGGTGCCGTTACTGCCGGCGGAGGGGTTTGCGTTTGCGTTTTCTTCTTCTTCCTCGTTGGGGGGCACGGGGGGGTTGGAGGGGGTTGAGATGGGGTTGGGGTTGGGGTTGGGAGTTGTTGAGCCGAGGGTTCTTTCGACTTCTTCGCCTTCTGGTGCTCTGGAAGTTGGTGATGATGATGAGCCTGCGTATGTTGTTAGTTCTGGTACTGCCGAGGGTGGTGGTGGTGTTAGTGATGGTATTAGTGGCTGTGTTGGGGAGGGAGAGGATGGAGTGGGGGGTGGGGAGGGCCCGGCGGAGCCGTGGACCGACTGGGTGAATCTCGATGGGGGTGGGGAGACGGTTGGGGGGGTGCTTCTGGGGGTGGAGGTTTGAGGGGGAAAAGTAATCGACTTGGAATGCTTTGGGAACTCGGAGGGATGGAAAAGGGTTGGGTTTGGTCTGGTTTGGGTTGGTTGGTTTGGGTGGGGGGGTTATGTATGTGTCTGAGTGAGTGAGTTGGTGTAAGTCAAATCAATGGAAGAGCCATGAGGTGACACGAGGGAGGGAGGGGACTCGATGAGCCCACCACCACCAACCGAGTTATCCAAATTGGAAAAATTGCAAGACTCTGAACCATTGAATGGCCCAGGGGATGCCTCAGCTTTTACTTGTATAAAAGGGGATGGTAACTCGTGAGTTGCCGCCGAGTCATGATATCACTCGCCTGGTGAATCATTGTCCTGAGTGGTAGACGTCACACGCGCGCGCGGCACCCCCCTATTGGGCTGCTGTGGCAACTGCGCGGCTCGGGCAAATAGCCGCGTCGCGTTGATGCCACGGTTGAAATGTAGCCGTCATTGAGCTATTCTTGTTAGGCAGGACGGCGTCGTCCTGCTCTTTGGGTTGGGGTATGGGTGGTTGGTTAGAATACGCGTTGGCTAGGATCGGTTGGGGGGGCACAAGGGAAAGGGGGGCGACACTCGGCGGTGTGGCCACACATCAATTTGGTATGAGATGGAGGGGTGGTCAGATATGATGGTAGTTAGATGGAAATGATGTTGTTTTAGAAGCTGGCTTGCAAAGACTTTAAAATAGTAAATTGTTTTCGGAGTTGTCGTCCCCTTGTGATCCCTTCAACAAACCTGTCCTGCCCCTGGACTGTTAAGTGTTATTTACCCCCTTTTAGTTTTGGGGTCGACAGATTTGGGGACTAACACCATTTAAAGTTCATTTTGTCAGTGTACAATCTGAGGCAAGGAGAGCAGGCTGAAAGTAGGATTATCCGAGGGAAAGATACAAGGCGAGAAGAGAGGGAGGGGGTAACAAACACACTGCGCGACCAGCCTCGGGTATGGGAAATGAAGATTGAATATGAGAAGAGGTGGGAAGGGGTGGTCGGAGATGAATGGGAGACGGTTGGACCAAGACGATGACCCAGACCGAGAAAAACTTACATCCACTTTCTTCACCTGCCGATCCTTCACTCCCACGCTGCCATTGCCCGTTGTCCCCCCTTCGCCATCCCACATGCCCTTCCCACCCCGATCCTTTGCAACTCTCGCTCTTGAGTCGAGGCTCGGCGGGAACGAGCCGGCGAAACCGCTGGTGTCGTAGCCTGACCGAGGCATTCTGCTCGAGGACGGACGGGGCAGGGTGAGGTTGAGGGCGTCTCTGAGGAGGGCTGCCGCCGAGGGAGAGGGGGTCGGGGACTGCACTCGAGATGATTAGAAGAGCGGTTCGGAATGGAAGGTTCGATGATGGGAAAGTTCACCTGAAGAGATGTGGCCCGCGAGGAGACGTGTCTCGTGGAGAGACGCTGGGCAGTGGGCGCGATCCTGGGGTTGTGGATGAGAATTTGCAGGTGTTGATCGAGGTAAATGAGTTTGGGAGTGGCATGGGGGGTATCGATGGTACGATGCTTGAGAGATGGGACAAGCTTCCATCTTGAAGGTTGTTGGCGTTGCCGTCCTTGAGCATCTGAAGGGCGGCAGCCATTTCGGGATTCGCGCAAGAGTTGGACCCGTGACAAAGGCCAAGGGTAGACAAGCAGAGGCGTGCCGGAGACACTTCCCCGTACCATACATTGGCTTAGTTGATTCATGGGGATCCGGTGGGAAGCATCCGGCAACATGGAGGATCAAAGCGACAAACTGGTGGCTTGGTATGTGAAGGTTGTGGCCCAGGACGCATCCCCAAGGCCACATGGGTCGGCTGCACTCAGATGCAGCCGATGGGATGGATAACTCTGGGTCGACAAAGGCCTCGCGGAAGCACGGCGTCTATTCCGCTATGCAAGGAGCCGTCCGATATCCATGATAGCTCAGCGTGGGAGCCAAGTCTCCCCTGGCAGGCCGGGCGCGCTCTGGGGTATCATGCCCTCAACTACAATACACTAATAAGGTCCAATCGATTTGACACGCCTAAGCATCCACATCCATAACGTCCTCGTCGTTTTCCTTGTCCCTCTTCCTTTTTTTCTTTTCTTTCACCTTCTCCCCGTCATCTGCATTTGCCTTCTTTTCTTTCTTTTCCTTGTTCTCCTTCTTCTCTTTCTTGTCCTTCTTGTCCTTGTTTTTCTTCTCCTTTGCTGGTTGCTCGTCATCGGCATCAAGCTCGGGTTCAACCGCGGGTACCGGCTTAGATACCGCAGGTTTCACCCTCTTCACGCCCCCACGGGCTTCCTTGCCTTCCTCCACCTTCAACTTCGGCATCGCCGCCACACGCTCCCCCTCGGGATCCGTCTCCTTGGCCCATCTGACCCAGTCATGCCGGCGGTAGCTCCAAAGGTCACCCCGCCATGTCCGCCAGACATTCCTCCCCAGCCAGGACCCGCGGAGATCATTTTCGTGGCGCTCCAGCTGCGCCATGATGTTCTCCTTGAGATAGAACGGCACAATAGCCACGCTGGAGTCGCCCTTGGAGGGGGCCGCGATGATGGCGTTGACAATGGCACTGGAGTGCTGAGAGACGGCGAGCTCGTACATGTTGGGCAGTAGTGCTGCAACGAGGAGCTTGTGGAAGTGAGGGATTTGGGGCGGGGTGGCGAGCACCTTGACGATGATGGCCCCAGTGGACGCCGAGGAGGTCGAGAGGTGGAGGAGTTGGTCGGGCGAGAGGGAGAGAAGCGAGTTTTGGATCGCCTTGCAGGGCTGGCCAGGCAGGGCAAGCAGGGTCGAGACGAGTTGGCTGCCGTGGGAGAGGAGGGCCGTCTTGTTCTTGGCATCGGGCTGTTGGAATTTCTTGTCCTTCGACTCGGACTCAACCTTGGCCTCGGGCTCCGCAGGGAGGCAGAGCTTGGGGATAAGGTACTTCCAGTTACCGCCGCATGCTGTTGTGAGGGCCTGCAGGAGGCTTCCGAGCTCCGCGGTCGCGCCACGCACGCTGCAGCGGTCGAAGAGGGCCTTGATCACGTTGAGGCGGCCCTTCTCGACGAAGGATGAGATCTCCGGGAGGGACTTCTGCACGGCATCGGCAAGGTCTTCCTTGCTCAGCCGGTTGAGCACCTTGATAGCTGGGTACGAGGCGATGTCGTTGCGGAGCAGGCTCTGGATCCGAGGGCCAAAGATGTTGGCCAGAAGCCCCTTGAAGATCTTGCCCGGGCAGTGGGCGATCAGAGTCTCGAGGAGGCGCGACCCGATGGGGTCGTACAGCATGCTGTTGACAAACTCGCAGGCCTGCGACTTCTCGTCGGCAAACGAAACCGGGGCATCAGGGACCAGCCTCTCGAGAAGAGAGACTGCGCCGCCCTCTGCTGGTGCCTCCTCTTCCTTCTCTTTTTGTGCTTTGGCCCCCTTCTTCGCCTTTGACGACATGGCGAGTTCCAGCTCGAGCAGTAATTGCAGCGTGGGATTGCCGGTAGGGTGTTTGGCGAGCACGCGCAGGGCCGTCGCGTCCAAGGTGGCGGTCGAATCGACAATGATCTTTTCGATGGCGGCGGAGAAGGACGACGGAACCGTTCTCGTTTGTGAAATAAGGGCGCTGGCGTTGGCCGCGGCGCCCTCCACTGTGATGTGCTCCTTGTTCTTGCCCTGCAGCAACGACTTGGTCCCCGCCTGGTCGAGCGGCCGCCCCGACAGCACCACCAACAAGACTCTGAGGGCATGCGAGCCGTATCGATCCGACAGCAGGAACGAGAGGTGCTCCTCAAATTCGTCCAAGGTCAGCATGAGGAGGTCCTCCATCGGCGTCTTCATGGCCGTGGCAACCTCTTCGCGCTCCTCGGCATCCTCCTCGCCAGCCTCAGCCATCTCGACGTCCTTGTCTGCCTCGCCGCTCAGCTCCTCGGTCACGACGGGGGCGCTCAACAGAAAGAGCTTCTCGCAGCAGTGGCCGGCGAAGCGGTGTGTGACGAGGGTCATGAAGTGGCCGGCGAAGGCGCCAAACAGGGACTTCTTCTGGCACGGGTTGGAGAGCAGGATCAGCCGCTCCATGAGGCGCGAGCACGACTGGCTGCTGGCGAGCTTGAGCTCCTTGCCGCGGGCCTCGCGGTAGACGCTCTGCAAGAAGATGTAGCGGTCCTCGGGCGAGGGGAAGTCGTTCAGCTCGAGCAGCTCGTCGGCGTGGCGGAAGTACTCCTGCTCCTGGTCGGCGAGCATGCCGAAGAACTCGCGCTCGAAGTTGCCGCCGCGGGCGCGGGGGCGGGCCAGGGGCTGTTGGTCGCCATCGTCCAAGGGGATAAAATCGGCGTTCGGGTCGAGGGTGAAGAGGTCGTTGTTGGATTGTTGCTGGTAGTCGTAGTCGTTGTCGTTGTCGTCGCCGTGGTCATCGTCGCCGTTTCGCTGTCGCTTCGCGGCGCGCTCCTCGCCGTCGGCAAGCTCCCGGTCGCGCTTTTTGGCGCGCTTCTCGTCGCGGACCAATTGCCGCTTGGACTTTCTGTTCTTGCCCATGGCGTGCTCGGTGGGCGAGTCTCGAGTCGTTTGGTGGTTGGTGGTGGGTGGGATGTTGAGGTTGCGAAAGTTGCACAGGGAAAAAGTGATGGCAGAAAAATGTTATCTTATCGGCTCCATGTATAACCCTAACCCTCTTCTCTAACCCAGCACCTTCGGTCTTGCAAACGCCGACCTCCCAAAATTAAAACAGGACAGAGGAAAAAAAGAGAACATATCAAGAAGGCCGGAAATTCATCATTTTGATCCTTGTACCGCCTGCCCAGGCGCCAGATCGACCCGCTGGGGTACTTGATTCTCCAGCTCTACCCTGGACTCGCGCGCACGAGCGCGCCTGCGCGAGGCATACACGCCTGTGCAGCCGAGGACCGCAACCGCGAGCACAGCCGACAATACCATAATGAATATAATTGGAGTGGACGACGTGTTTGCCATTTCTTTGACTGGGTGTCGTCGACGACTCGGGAGCCGGACTGCGGTTGGGATGCTTTGCTGGTTGGCGGGGACTCGTCGCTCGTTCCAGCTGGCAGCGAAGAAGGGTCGGCTGTGTGTCGTAGGCAGGTTGCCTCGGAGGAGGGAGTCGTGATAGTGAGACGGGTGATATCGCTTAAGGCGATCTGGCTCTGTCAGAAAACCGCTCTTCATCCGTCTCATTGGTGTAGAGAATCCAAACAATGTTGGTAAGGTGGAGATGGGGAGAGAGATAACGAGCGTAGGGGAAGCATTAAAAGGCTTGCTAGGCGCGATATATACACTACTCGAGCCTTCAAACATATTATGTTTTCAGCGGGCGGGCAGCAGCTGGTCAAGCGGTTGGGGGCCAGACTGACGGACAGAGACGAGTCATCCGGAGGGGGGGGCGGGGGGGGCGGTTCGTTGCCGGCAGTCGAGTAATAGTGAGGACGGCCCTGAGCCGTTGCTGCGAGCCGCGGTTGAAACAAGAGTTTAAGCGGTCTCGATGGCACCAACAACCAACAGCCAAGACGGGATTAATCAAACTTTCACCGGCCTGCGGGACAGAGGTAGATCCGTAGATGCTTTTGGCTTCCCTTTCAAGGCACCCAAGGATGCATGATACGAACTGAAAGGCGTCATTCTCCATAAAGCCAACACCCCCACGAAGCCCTTGTGCATGGCTCGAAATCCATCAGACTGGTCTCTTCTCGCACTGGGCAAAAGGATATCCTCGTTGGGCTCGAAAGCCTCTCTCGCAACCTATAGACCGTGTGTACTTCTTGGATGCAACTATCCGAGACTCGACTTACGCATTCTTGCCGGACAGCAAGACGCTCGCGTCGGCTTCAGGGGATAAAACCATCCAGCTTTGGGATACCGCGACCGGCACGTACCGGCAGACGCTCAAGGAGCATCGCGGCTAGGTTAGCACTTGTAAAGAGTCCTAGCCGGAGACCACCGTGTACAGTTCGCCGTACAAAAGGCGCTTGCCTCTATATTAGATGAAACTAGCGGATCAAGATAGGCCATGTAGGTAGAGAGCGATTTGTATTACACACCCCTCCCCAGGTTTCCGAGGACCTAGTTATACCGCTAAACTTGCCATTTTCCAGAACAAGGAAGACATGAAGAGCACATGCCCGGGGCCGGAAACCGTTCTCGGTATACTTGGTAACGGTAGGGGAGAGTGCTCCCACTACACCAACCTGACCAGCACACGCTCCGACGGAACGGCGTCCCAGTGAACCCGGTGCATCATGCCCACGGCGACCCGCTCCGCCACCTCGCCCTTCCACTCCACCAATAGGAAATACACCATGCACGCCTCGCCCGCCCGGTGACTATCCAAGATGGGGATGCTCCCTGTATCACGCCCGTCCAGCATATCGCCGTAGATGGGAAACTACAAGCAGGCACAGCGGTTGTCCGGCAGCGTTGCGCTCACGGCCGAGCGGGCGATCAGGACGAGCTGCCGCCGTGCTGCGTTGCTGCCGGGGCGGCTACGGACGACGTCGAGGTACTCAAAGACGTGGCCCTTAGTTGATTTCGCGCGGGCATTGATTATGCTCACGCGGCTCTTGCTGATACTCGCTTCCGGCTGGTGACAAATCAAGTCGAAGCGGAAGTGGGAGGGGTCAGCGGTCGTGGCCCAGAACTCGAGGACTGTGTTGGCACCTGTCTCCCTTGACTCTGGGATTGTGACCAGCTCGATCTCGGACGTGCACGTCGTCACGGGGTCGCCCAGGTCCCTCTGGTACAGCGGGTAATAGCCGGCCAAGCACTCCCAGCCGGCCCAGGTCCAGGAGGGAAGGAGTCTGGTCTCAGTCCCGCTGCCCGTCGCGATGGGCCCGCGACGAGACCCCGGTCCGATGGCGCCCAGAGCAAGGCGAGATGCAAGGCGTCGACGGGGAGGCCGTAGACGTATTTACAGCCATGTCGGCGCTCCATGGCCGAGAGAATGCGCTGAAGGCGGCGAGGATGTCGGACGCGAAGGAGAGGCGGCGCTGGGTATACCCCAGCACCAGGGTGGAGTAGCTGGAAAACGTATCGCCGGTGAGGCTGCTAAAGTGGCCAAGGCGTGCGGTTCTCGCTTTGGGGGAGCTGAAAATAAGGGGATCACCTTGTCCTGCATCGTGGATCTCGGAGCGAAGCCCGTCCCCGCACTGGAAATATGCCCCCCATCTGGTCAGATACAGGCAGCGAGAGGAGAGGATCCGTTCCTGGAAAGTCCAGCCCCGTGTCTCATACGGTGATGCAGCGAGGATGTCTCCAAGCGCCGGCGGTTGTGCCAGTACCGCGACTCCGCGGTGGCGCGTCGAGACGGTAACTTCGGGTCGGGACCCGCTCTGGACGCCAGGGAGGCCGTGGTTGGCGCTATCCCCGGAGACGGACACAATGGTGAGCAGGGCGTGGCTGTAGATGGTATCCATGTTCATGATCTGGTTGTGCTTTGTCGTCGTGTCGTCCTGCACGATGCAAAGGCTGTCGACCCAGAGCAGGTCTTCCCCCAACGACCTGACGAGCCGGATGGCGTCCCGAGCAACCCGTGTGAGGCCAACACCCGCGCCGGCCGTCTCGTCCAGCGCACCGCACACCAGAAGACTGTCCAGGTTTGCTTGGATAAGCTGAAGCCCCTTTTGCTCTCCCACGACGTAGCTTAGAGCGAGGTAACGCTGCGAGGTGGTGGCAGGGATGAGACAGAGGCGGTTTACGTCGATGAAATAGGTGTTGACGGGGTCTCGGGCGGCTGTGTTGACATGGCAGTGCTCCGAGTGCGTGGACTCACACTCGGGGAGCCAGGCCTGCACCAAGCGCTGCGATAACGGCGTCGAGCCAATGGTCGCAGGTGGAGCAGCGTCCATGCCCTCGTCGGGGTTGCCCTTTGCTTGAAGAACAGCTCTCACACTGTTACCGATCATCAACCTGATTTTGCTTCCGGGAGCGTACGGGAGCTTGAAGTATGTTTCGTCGCCGGCTGAAAGATGGCCGTAGATGCGGGGCTCGACCACGAGCAGCCGGCAGAGGAACAAGCAGAAGTCGCAGTTTCGCCATGGCATCTTGAGCCGTCGCATGTCAAGCTGGGGTTTTGGTCCGATGCCCGCGTAGCTGTAGTGCTGTTGAAAGTCGAGCCGGCCACAGCTCTCACAAAGACCATCTCGGAGGGTTGTTGGGTAAGTCGTTACGTTTTGCATGGCGGGCTCAGACCTGGATTTATGAATCTTGGAGTTCTTTGAGGCCTATCCTTGGGGGAAGGAGGAGGGAGGAGGAAGGGGGGAGGAGGGTTGTCGTGTTGATGAATGAGAGGTGCGCTTCGCGGGCAGAGGTAACTGGTTCAGCTGTGCACTGCCACCATGCCACTCTAAATAGCTACCCGTTATTTTCCATGCATCTGATGCGTTGACCAAGCATCGCTCAGCATAGAATTACCCAGTCAGGACTCGGGCGCCGAAGCTTCCCCCCTCTTTGGCCTATCGGCGGGCTACTTGCAGGATTAGATCCGCTTTGGATAGGTTTTAGGAGGGCATGAGTTAATTAATGAGGAATCGAGGCGGCTTTTATAAGCGAGTGACCACCTTTCTACCGCCCTTTAAGTACTATCCTCCATTGTAAAACAACAACACTAGGAACTAACGATAATTACATCAGAAGCAGCTGAATCAGATGCTTCTGCAACCTCCTGGCAAGTGCGGGCATTATGGCCAGGCTTGCCGCACACACCGCAGCACTGAGCCCTTGTACGAACCCCCGCGGAACCACCCCCACCTGGCTGTGTTTCTTGCACTCCCTCCCTACCCACGGCCCTCTGGCCCAGTATATCCAGTGCATCTTGTACAGAAAGTGATCCTCCAAGCTGCACACGTATTCTTTTAGCCCTCCGGCGCTTGCTTAGTGCCTCGTTGGCCTTGCGGAGCGAAGCGTTCTCTGCCCGAAGGAGGGCAACCTGGTGCATCACAGCCATCGTGCCCTTGGCAAGCTGGTCCACTGCAGCCATGACCGTCGGATCCTCGCACTTGGTCCTCTGGTAGTCGTGCCAACGTGTGAAACGCGTTTGGAGCTCTGGCTGACGTTTGACGAAGTTGTGCGCCCAGAGCTTGCCGACAGGGGGCGCGTCGCGTACGCGTAGCAGATGGTTGGCCATATCTTCCACATCACGTAGCCTTGGTGGAAACCCTCGCCCACATAGATCAGTGATATACTGAACAATGTCCTTCTCTTCGGAATCCGTGAGCTGGCGCGATTTGGGCGTGGTGTCGCGCTGTGCAGGGCGACCAGCGCGTCGTCGTGTAAGAGTCATACGACTGACGTTGTAGATCTTCGCTGCCTCTCGTAGGCTTAGATTTTCGTTATTTTCAAGAGCTTCAAGGGCTAAGATTACCCTCGCTTCCTTCAAGGGGGGAGACATGTTGGGCGGATGAGAAAATTGTTGTTGAGGGAGAAGTAGCGCGTTGCGTGGGAAAGTGGCCCATTCGCTTATATGACCCACTCACTTATCAAATACATTACTTAAGTAGTTAATAACAGTCAGCTTAACGCTGCAGATCTTATGCACTTCCTGACACCACCCACCATGGACATCATCGCTGTGAAGAGTTTCCAGAGGTGCGCGAAGTGACATGTAAGAAGTAGTAAGCGCAGCCTCGTGGAGTGTGGCTGAAGCAGGAACCGAGACCTCTCGCTCCCCTCCGCGCCAAAGCACCAATCACCAAGCGCACTGAGTCGACGAAACAGGAAAGAAGGGATGGTGTCTGAACCACTGCACGCCAAGCCGCTTCAGCCATGCGCCAGCTGACGCTTGCCATCTCCAAGGAGGGAGGGGGCTCCAGGCTGCGCACCATGTGAGCAGCAGCAAATAACAACAGGCAGGTTCAGCCACATGGTCATCTCGAGGTTTGGCTGACTCTGACCTCTTCAAAACCGACACACCGAGCTCAGCCAGCCATCCTCATGTGCCCTTTCACCAACCTTCTTTGACCCCTCCGTTCCCTACTTCATTTTTCTTGTTCCTTTCTCTCTATTTACTCCTCAGTTTACCTACCACCAACATGGCTCCATCTCAGGAAGCCCCCTCAGCAACACTCTCTGGGAGCCCTCCAGCTGACCGGCCATCTCCCCCGCCAGCCCCAACGACAGCACCACCCAAGGCAGCACCGCCAAACCAGCCCGCCATGGCTGGCACCACGCGTTTCTACGGCTCGCAGATAGGAGGGCGATCCGCCGTCAACTACGGCTACACCGACATGCCCTGGAAGCTCATGGCCTGGGACCTCTACTACTTCTTCCACTTCATCTGGGCCCTCCCCTACATCCTGTGCCCCATGACCCCCGCCGACTCGGAAGAGCTAAGTGAGCTCTCGCCGACCCCGGCAAACGTCTGGTGCATCGCCGTCCACTTCGTCCTGATCGCCATGCAGCTGATGGGCGTGCTGGCCCTTCCTCTGCTGGCCCTGCTTCCTGTCTGGACCGCGGCCGCCATCGTTGGCATCTTCCTGCTGGTCAACAAGGCGCTGTCCATGGTTTTGAACAGGCGAGGAGTCGAGTACCACTCGGATCCCAAGTACGCCCCGGCACTGCAAGAGCATGCCCATGAGCAGTGGATCTACATCAACGGCGTCGCGACTGGGTAATGAAATCCTGTCAGTGCTCTTACAGTTAGTTCGGTCTTGGACTAACACGGCACTAGATCGCACTGGATGCAGGGCAATCTCAACCGCTTGGCCGTCACCTTCAAGCGGCCCATCCTCGGCATTCACAACAAGACGTGAGGCTTCACACTCTCCCAAAATGACCAGCATCCATGCTCACCTGCTCCCAGCTCCGGAATAATATTCGACGTCATCGAGTGCCTCATCCAGCGCAACTGGGGCTACGCCACCAAGGACGTCCGCGTGTGCTACCAGATCATCAAGGAGAAGATGTACGACCCGCAGTACTCCAAGGTCATCTTCATCCTGCACTCGCAGGGCGGCATCGAGGGCGGCCTGATCATCGACTGGCTCCTCCAGGAGCTGCCCCAGGACCTCCTCTCCAAGCTCGAGGTCTATACCTTTGGCAACGCCGCCAACCACTTCAACAACCCGCACCGCCACAACCGCTCCCTGACCCTGGCTAACCGCAACCGAGTCGCCGCCTCCATCGACTCGATCGGCCTCGCCGCGATCAACTCCCCAGCCGCCGTCCCCCGCCTGCGCAAGCCCATCCCCCAAAAAAACCAGCCCAACCGCTGCGCCTCCTCCGACTCCCTCTCCAGCACCTCCTCCTCCTCCGACTTCGAACCCCTCGCCCAACCCCCGCTCTTCACCACCAACACCATCACCACCTCCCCGCTGACGACCACCACCACCGCGGCCGCCTTCCAAACCCTCACGGCCACCACCTCACCGCACCCCTCGCACCTCTCGGGCCGCGCCATCGGCCACATCGAGCACTACGCCCACACGACCGACTTCGTCGCGCTGTGGGGCGTCCTGCACTTTGCCACGTCGCCCCCGGCGACCCCGGCCATCCCGCGCTTCATCGGCCGCGTGTTTGCGCGCGCGACGCCCCGCGGGGGGCACCAGATGGTGCAGCATTATCTTGATGGGATGTTTCCGCTGCGGAAGGACCCGGAGACGGGAAAGTTGATGAAGAAGCAGGGTGTGCCGTGGGGGGTCGATGAGGAGGAGGTGAATGAGTTTATGGAGAGTGAGGTGGTGGTTGGAGGGGGCGGGGATGGGACCGGGAGGGATTGGGTGTGTGAGGGCGGCGAGAAGTGGGATGAGGTTGAGGTGCACGGGGTTAGTCCCGCGGTGGAGAGGAAGGTTGGGGGTGGGATGGGGGAGATGAGGATCAAGGTCAAGGAGCTGAGTCGGTTGTGGCAGTATCGGAATGGGAGGAGTCCGGAGAAGTGTTTTGGGGAGGGGATGAGGGGGGCGACTTTGTGAGGGCCCTGAGGGGATAGGGAGCATGCATCCGCGTTTGGAATATTGCTATCGTCGTCCTGGGCTGGTCCGGGGGTGTTTGGACTGTGGTTCGGGATTGGATTGTACACTTTGGAGCATACATTATGGAGCATGGTGTCTATCATTTTTGCATTAGCGTACCTAGCGATGAGGCGAACTCAGTCGGCGAAGGAGAAGGAAAGCGAAGGAAGTTCTCCAGGGATCAGCTGCAAAACGCGGCGTGATCTTGTTGACAGCGTGTTCAAGAATCGGCCAGTGGTTTGACAACCTCGACGACCGGGGTGAGACGAGCTCCGTGATGGAGTCAATGGGGGAAAAAGCCGATGAGGCTGAGATGGGAATTCTGTGCTGGCTGCGGTCGTCGGGCAGTGACTCAGTCCCGGACCTGGCATGGGTTAGCCAAGAGCTGTTCCTGGGACGCTCCCCGGTCCTAATCGGGCGAAGCTGACCTGGCCGAGTGCGGGGCAGCTGGTGACCGACACGGGAGATCGGCGCTGGATGCGACTGTCGCATGGTCAGGGGTATACAGGAGCTTGAAGCTCAAGCTTATAAACCTTGAATAGCTTCAGTTGTTAGTTATCGTATCCTCAGGTCACAGCATCTACCTCATCAAACCATCTACCAACTTATTCCACCTCACCAACGTACACTTTAACAAAACACCCACCTCACCACACCATTCCCTTCACCATGTCAACCGAAATCGCCCCCGAACACCTCACCAACTACGAAACCCTCCACGATCTCCTCTCCGCCCTCCTCATCGAGCGCCTGGCCCTCCCCTTCACCAAACCCAAGCCCAAACCCAAACGCCGGTCCAAACCCACCCCTCCTTCCCCAGACTCCTCCCCGCTCGAAGACACCCCCCCAACCGCCGACGAAATCGCCGACTTCACAACCTACATCGCAACCGCCCTCTTTACCATCCTCCCGCCCGCCCTCCAATCCCTCACCCACCACACCTGGACGACCTCTACTCCGCCGCTCTCAACCCTCTACCCATTCCCCCTCTCCCACGCGATAACCGCCACCCTCCTGCACCCCCTCGACCCCTCCATCCCCGCCACCCTCTCCGCATACGGCCTGACCGCCCCGGTGTCGTCCACCCTCCCCTCGGACCTCCCAACCCCCACCGAATTCCTCACCCCCCTTTTAACCGCCTCCCTCCCCACCAGCACCACCCCACCGCCCCCACCCCGCTCCACGCGAACCTCCGCCTGCGAGTTATGCGAGCGCTCCTGGGTGCGGCTGACGTACCACCACCTGATTCCGCGGATGGTGCACGAGAAGGTGGTCAAGCGGGGTTGGCATGGGAAGGAGGCGCTGCAGAATGTTGCGTGGTTGTGCAGGGCGTGCCATTCGTTTGTGCATCGGTTTAGGGGGCATGAGGTGCTGGCGCGGGAGTATTACACGGTGGAGAGGTTGAGGGGGGCGGAGGAGGTGAGGGCGTTTGCGGGGTGGGTTGG
>MU855682.1:4454-31380 GCA_033296695.1 Staphylotrichum tortipilum
CCGTGGTCTGCCTGGTCGACTGCTTTGTACCTCACCGCCATCGGGGACGGAGAGGGGGAGGGGGAAGGCTCAGACTCGGTGGCGTGTGATGGGGGCTAGCAGTGGCAGCGACTGGTGGGAGGAGCGGTGGCATGGACAGAACCGACAGAGCAGACAGAACCCTGACCAGCTGGAACCGACTCGTCCCAACACGACCAGCAGCAGGACCGACGGGACCGGCAGAGCTGACCCTCTGGTGCGTTGTTGCCAATAATGATCACCACCTGCAGCAGGGCCCAGTCAAAGAACGATCGATCGTCGGGGGACCCGGTCGAGGACCCGCCCGCGTGTGGGCGCTGGGTGGACGCTGGGTGGGTTGCTGGATGGATGCTTTTGGCGATAGTGGGCGGCGTGGTGGATGTCTTCCAGCGCTTGGCCCCGCTAGCTGGCGGTGGTCTGGGCAGCAGCGCCGCTGGACTGGTGTCTGTCGTTTGCAGGATCTGGAGAAACAGAGAGGCCAGAGCAAAAAAACCCCAAAAAAAAAACCAGAAAGATGGAGGATGGAGGGATGCTCGAGCGAGAGATGTGGCACGCTGCAACGTCGTCCGAACACCATCCGAGCACTCGCACACACTCGCGCACACAGACAACCAACCCAACCACGCCGAGGACGCAACGCCCTGCATCCAGCATGCGACACTCGGCATGCGACACCACACCACACACAGACGGGCAGACAGATGACACACACAGACGACAGCCACACAGCGCACCCTCCCTGGCTTTGCAATTCCAGGTTGGCCGCCCTGGACGGTGGATACCGCGCCTGTTATCGAAAATCCGCACATGCTGGGGCCAAGCCGGGAATTGGCCCTGTCAAACGAGCGCGGGACCTGGCTTATTTCGTTTTAATCTAATGTTTTGGCGCAGCGCACCCATGGATCCTGGGCCGTTGCATGGTATCCATGGCTGGCGGCGGCTTGACGGGTGGCACATGGCACAGCACAGCGCACACCACCCACCACCCAGGAGAGACAACCAGGGTCTGTCCGCCTGCTGCCCACACCACCCAGAGCAGCAAGGCGGGCCTTCTGACCACATCCACCCACCCATCCCATCCCATCCCTTCTCTGCCTCTTCTTGCCTTTTCTAGCCGGCTTCCATCTGGACCCTCCTCCGAAGTGATCGCCAGACGACTCCTCAACCTGCTGCTCCTCGGCGACTTCCATGATTCCATCACTTTTTCGGTGGCGTCTGTGAGCCCCCAACTCTGGTTTCAAAGTCGTCCAACCCGACCGGGAACTCCCTGCAAGCCCCTCGTTTCCAAACTCTCCTTTTCTCGCCGAACCACCCGCATCGGAACCCACCATCTCCTCCGACTTGGGCGCGACGCAAAGACCCGACTGGAAACCTGGTTTTGGCCCTCTCTGACGGCGCACGGGGATTTGCTGGTTGAACCACTGCGAGCGGGCAATGGTACTTATCGCGTCCTTGGCCTTGCCGAGCTGTGACTCGACGCCTCGACGTTTTGTTATCTCGATTGCAAGGTGCTTGACGCTCGCAGCATTTCCCATCCATCCAACACGGACAGTCCGTACGCTTATCCGGCGGTTATCATGGTGCCGTATCCGTGGCTTCGACCAGCACGAGGCTTCGAGATAGATGAAGGAAATCATGGCCGTCGAGCCACTGCCAGGCATCTTCATCAACGTAAATCCCTCACATGCTCAGGCATGACACACGGCCGTCGCTGTCAGCGCGGGCCATGTATTTTTGCGACGAACCGCTGTTCGTTCGTCTGTTGGTTGCAGCGACAGTGGCCGGAGCAGCAGCAGCATCGCCCGCCCTGCATCCCGTTGTCTGTGCGTGACGGGAGGGGAAAGCCGCCTTCGTCATTAACGTCTCGTTACCGAGGCAGCCACGCGAGCTGCCGCAACATTGCGGCGCGGCCGTTCGCCAATGTCACCGTGGCACGCCGCCACTCAGGTCGGTTGAGATCTCGCTGCCTGGATGTCTGAGAGTGTCTCTGTGTCTCCGTCTGCGAGAATCACCAACCAACAAATAGGGCGGCCGCAGCGGGATCCAAGCCCGGCATCGCCCTCGCCCAAAACTTGGAACTGTTGACTCTGCAATACGGATTTCCCGCCCGAATCCTTGTCCCGCGTGCTCTCATCCTTGGCACGGATTTTTATGCATATTTATCCCCGTTGACGATCGCAGCCTTCCATCCTCCCTCCCTGCCCAGCGGCGGTACGCGGCAATCGGCAATCGGCAGCTAACCTCAGCCTGTTCGCAGGGCTGCTGCAAACACTTCCGCGCTTTGGGTGCAGACGCCTGGGCTCCCCTACCCTTTGCTGGGTATCCCGGTCTCGTGGGGAGGCAGTAAATGATTCAATCCTACGTGGTGTTGGCAGCCTTGAGCACCGAGCAAAATACGCGAGTTTCGCTTCCGAGGCCGGGGCCAAACAAACTGAAAACCCCAATTTGGGCTTGCATGTATAAATTAATTCTGAAAAGAAAAATTCGCCTGGCGAGAGGGGCTGCGTGCCAGTCATTGTCCACTTCGGCGCCTCTTCTCGGACCGCAATCGCTCTGCCCCTCTCCTCGAAATCAGTTTGCATCTGCCCGCTCCACCATCAGGGCATGAAGCAAACCAACCCCTCTCCCGTCCCATATCACTCACCCGGCTGCCAGAACCAGGGGTCCGGCTAAGGAGAACCACACGAGCGGAGACGACGCAAGGCACCCGGCATTGTCAGAGATGAATATGAATTGAACCCCCTTTCCGCTCCCCTCCTCCCTTGTTCGGACGAAAGGGGCGTCGGGCAGTCTGTCTGCCGGGTACCTGCGTTGCCGGATACGACACGACTCACACAACACACAAGTGGATCGTGGGATATTAACCCGTTGGGTTTTGTGCTCTGACCTCTGCCAGAAATAGAAAAGACGAGGGCGTTTTTGCCTGCCTCAGGCTGCGCGTGAACGGGAGGGGTTTGTGGTTCAGGCGGCTGAAGTGGTGAAACTGCTTCCCGGGCTGAGGGGGATATCTATCTGGCTATCTCGCTGGTGGTGATAAGGATAGAGCCTGGCATTGTTATCTCCTCTACAGCACACGGATATTGACACTGGATGCTAACTTGAGTGGCGTGAGATATGAGATTTGGGATGGTGAAAATCACATGGTAACAATCCGCGAGCCGCCTCCTCTGCCGGTGCCGACACATGGGAAGCAAATATTTGCCTTGCGGCACCGAGGCGGGTATTTCTTGCAGCTGCTGTACCACTTGGCAATATCGCGTAGCGTGGTGTTTGAGGTGGCGCCAGTGTTCGTCATGGTTGTGCACAAGAGTACTGGCGGGCATGCCTGTTCGAGCGTCATTTCAATCATCAAGCCCCCGGGCTTGTGTTGGGGACCTGCGTGGGGACGGAAGCAGAAGCTTGATGGCTGGCGTGACAAGGTAAAAATGAGAGAGTTTCAGGGGTTGCCAAGTTTGGTTTTGATGCTGTTTGTTGTTTTAATAGGGTCGAGGCTGAACCAGTGCCCGGGAAAGTGTAAACAGCCTTAAGACGAGGTAAACCATAATGCATTTGTACACTTCAAGGTTAGTGCAGGAAGCCAAAATCAAGCAGCAGAACTTGGACATGTCATTGGAGGGAGAAGCCTGAGACGTCCTGGTACAGTTAACTAGTTGATTCATCTGCCAGCCTGTACGCGTGTGCTTGAATCCGATACCTCATATTCACCTGTAGCAATAACTAACCTGTCTATTCAAGTTCTCCTGCTAAATCGACAGCGATTTAAGTCAATCTCTCGAATAGACTCTTCACATCTTGACATAACTACCACTGTTGTATAACTCCAGGAGTCGACACTTGGATGCCATGACTCAGCTTTTCATGACGCTTCAACTCTACGACAGGGAAGAAACCCTCGCGAATCGGGATCTGCTACCGTACCCGGCGACAACACACCAACCACCTCGCAAACGAGTCCCCTGTTTCCAAACAATAACACGATCATCTGTCCTCCCTCCCTCGCCCATCCCCAAACAAACCCTGTGCACCGTTCCATCCCCTTATTACGAACACGTGTCACGGCAGCTGCCAGTCTCTCCTGGTCTATTCAGCCATCATCGTGCCTACTTCCAAACTCGACGGGAACCGACAGACAGTAACGGGGGGGCTTTCTGGCCACCGCCCACCGCGGCGGCAAGCCACCGGAACGCCCACCGAGCGCCTGTCGTCACACAACCCTGGGAGGCCGCGCAAGGCCTGTCTCGGATGCAAGAGACAAGGTGAGCTGAGGTCAACGCGAGGCAAGGTGAGCTGGCAACCAGCTGGCAACGTCTCAACCATCCATTCCACTCCCAACAACCCCTTCCCCTCCTGATCTGACCCAGCCGGACGATCTCACCCACCCATTCCCCCCCAGGGCCTCGAAGGGTTTGGTCCGGTATGGATGACCCCGGCAGCGACAACGCATGCCAATGCACCGAGACTTTTCTCTCACCGTCGTTGCAGACGGTGAAAGGAGTTGTGCGTTGTCCCTTTCCCCATCTAACGCCCTAGCTGCCGCGGGGATCCTCGCCGATTTCCCCACACCAGCTCGGAGGCTAGGGGATCTGGAAATCCGGGGTAAAAAGGGGGGGATAGGGGAAGGGAGGCAAGGGAGGCGGCGTTTGTTGCTCTGCCGAATTGCTCGTACATGGAATGAAGTCAAGCTGAAATGCTACCACTTGGCTTGGTGGCCCGTCCGTTCTTGTCAGCGGCAGTCAGCCAGTCAGTGCCCGTCCCCTTGCAGAAACTGTCCAGATGACCAGTTTCCCCGTTTGGTCGTGCAGCACCGCAAAGCCCAAACCACGAATCGCAAGCCCTGAGCAGAACGGTCCGTCCGTGTGCGGAGCATTTTGGCCCAATGCGATGTCAATTCGATTACCCAATCGGCACCCACCAAGATCGGCCCATCGTTCCCCGCCTGCGAGGCTCTCCCCCTTGCGGTGCCTGCCGGCATGACCTGTCTGTCTGTGTGGTTTGAGCACAGTCGAGAGTGACAGCCGCGAGAAAGCGGTCTGCGGAGAAACGGCGGCAGGAGAGGAGCGGGATTCCGGAGGTGTGCAGAAACCTCAGGGAGGGGGAACGGGCAGATCCAATGGGGAGGCCGGAGGGTAAAAAATGCATCGGCATCACGAGATGGGTTTGTGCTGCGCGTGGCTGACAGACGATCGCTGGTGCTGATGACAACCCCCGGCCCTTCAACAAACTCCTGGCAACAAACGTGCCCGTTGCTGTGGCATCTTACTCGCAGACCCATAACTCACAAGAGACACACAGCCGAGGCGGTCAACCGCCGACCGGGCCCCCGGTAGAGCATCAACGGCGGGCGAATGTCAAGCCTCCGTATCTGCCACGTTGAGGGAGCTTGCTGTCGATGGTGTCAATGGTTCGCAATCGCTCAAGACGAGGGGGTAGCGGTGAGCACGGGGGTGTGGGGTAGCATCCCGGCAGCAAGTCCCCGGCCCCACGCGGGGGTCGGCGGGCGGCGCGACATGGGGGCACCGTCCAATCCCTCACGGGCGTGATGCCGCCATCTTGGGCACTGTGCGTGTACATCCAGTGGGCGTTGGAGGTTGGCTGAGGCAGTGGTGGTGGTTGAGCTGGGCTGTTGGCAGAGGTGGGCGACGCCATCCCGCCGGCTGGGATGGGGAACGAGATAAGGCTCGCGGGTAGGTAGGCGGGTGAGGGAAGAGGGGACGCAACGGCCTCGGGAAGCGTACCATGACCAAGACTGCTGCACCATGTCGTGACCATCCATGGACATGTCCAAAGCGCGGAATGTTCCAGCCAGGGAGCATGGGACCGCCCACCACACCCACCCACACACACTCACACCTCAGCCAGCCCACAAATCCGGAAGCAAATGCTAGCGGCAACTCATCAAATGCCACTTGTAAGCGGGTGAGTTCTGCGACTGGATCGTGCTTGTCGGCAGCGACTGGCCAATTCGGATGCCGTCCGTCTCAATCAGGATAGGGCTGAGCTGTGCCCTCGTTTCCCTGTCACCTCATCAGCAGTGGCGAAAAGATGGAAAGGGGCCCTGAATAATCGACCCGCCGTGACAGGGGAGGGGAGGGGAAGCAACGTGGACGATGGCAGGCGGCTGATCATTGGGAAGCCCCGACGATTTGCGGACCTCTCGGACAATTGCAGCGAGTCCTCGCACTGTCTGTCCCGAGTCTGCTTTTCCCATACCGTAAAAGCGGTGGTGAGCTCTGCACAATGAATGTGTCGGGACAATGCCAGAGCACGTCACTTGATCAGAAAAAGAACCATGGGCGCAGCCCATTTTGGGGAATGGATGGTCTGGACTCTGGATCGCCAGCCAGAACATGTCTGCGCCCGGCAAAGCCCGTTCTAAAGAAAGACACATCGAGTCCCTCCCTTCGTTCACCAGTTCAACAAAACAGAACAGAACAACTGCCTGCTGTGTTTGACTGCCCGACGTGTGAAACGGAAACATTGTGGGCTAGGTATGATGTCAGCCAGCCTGGGCCTCGATTCCATGTTGCAACCTGGAGGGGAAGGACGAAGCACGACTCGCTGCGCGGCGGTTGCGCTGGAAGCACCGGACCATGCGGATTGAGTAGAGCAGCCGTGCGGATTGCCGGCGAGCCGCACGGCCTGTCCCAGGAGCTGTCGTCTCGTGCAACACCCACTGCCGCCCTGTTGACCCCAAAGGACAACTGGTGCCAGTCGTGCCATTCTGTGCCCTCTCCTCGCCCAACTTCACAGGCAGAATTGAAGATTGACGCAGGCAGACCACTGGTGCCGTTGCCCCCTTTGTTCCTCTGTGCCCGAGACACGAGCCAGAACACGCGGCGAGTGGGTCACGCGCGGGGCTGCGCACCGGCTCGCACAGTACAGGTACCCTGCTGGACCCCACCTGCCATCCCACCTGCGCCTGCACCCGCGCCCGCCCTGGACTGCATTGACAGGCGCCCGCTGAGTTGCGATATACCCGCCCGCCGCCGCAGATCCTGTGACCTCTCCTGCCAGTCACGCTCCTCCAGTCGAGGATCAAAATACAAAACCACTTTTGTGTGCTCTGCCGTGGCTGGTCTGGACGCTGGCCTCCGGCCGTACATCCTCTCGTTTCGGAAAAGCAACTCTGCAAGGAGGAGTCAGTTGTGCAGGTCTCCACACTGCCATTGACAGCGAGCAGCGGGACAGACGAACGAACAAACGACCAAAACGAACGAAGAAACAAGACGAAGCGACTAAGACAACAGAGAGCGAACCCGATAACGGACCGAAGAACGTGTTCGTACAGAACACTGCCCACAGCACCCACGCCCGCCGAGTGCTCGACCCGGACCACATCAATCGCCAGCAGACCCGCCCTGCAGACTGCCGGGTCGCCGAGAATAACCACAACCACTACCACGCAGGTCCTGTTCCAACAGACCCGGGCATCGAGTCACGAGCCGGAATGGCAAACACCAAGGAGCGGCCGCGCGCGCGGTTTGCTCCTATCCCAATCGAGACCACCTTCGAGCGATACCGCAAGACGGCCCCCCCCGGCGAGCTCACCCCGAGCCCCTCCCCTTGCTCGCCCTCCCCGCCCCCGAGAGAAAAGCGCAAGTTCGCTCCCCAGCTCGTCGAGTCGTCGGTGCGCCGCGCCCGACGCGCCGGCGACGAGGGCCCCGCCACCAAGCCCACCGACAAGACCGACATCACCCCCTACACAAACCACATCTACGCTCCCAAGGCGAGGAAGCGCTTTGGCCATGGAGGAGCCGGGGAGTCGCCGCCGCCCCAGAAGGGCCACGGCCGGCGCGAGTCGTGCGACGACGAGATCGCCGGCGGCTTCTTCGACCTCGTTGCCCGCGATGCACAGAGGAAGCTCCAGGAGGTGGCCATGAGCGCCTTCCCCAACAGCGGCCAGAGGATAGGGGGCGCCGAGCACTTCTACGTGCGCGAGGGCTCCGAGGATGACAGCCCCCGCGGCAGGACCCTGACGAGGGGCCCCCGTAACCACCTGCAGTCGCGCCGGAACTCGTCCGAGGAGGACATCAGCTGGGCCTTCAAGGAGATGCAGGAGCACGCCAACCTGCTCCGCCGCGCCACATCGCGCGACAGGATCGACACGCTTGACCTGGACAACATGAGCATCGACAGCCCGCCGAGCGACGCCATGGGCCTGACCCGCACCCAGCGCACCTCGATCGCCAGCTCGCCATTGTGGACCTCGGGGCGCTCGGCCTCGACCAGCTCGCTCAACGCCATCGGCGAGTCGGCCATGCCTCTCCTCCGTGCGGAATCGCCCCTGCCAACCATTGGCGAGTCGAACATGCCTTACATCCCGCCCGAGTCTCCCCCGATTCGCCCCATTGGCGAGACATATATGCCCTACATCCCCTCGGCCCCTCCCGGCAAGGCTGCCCACATGCCCTACACGCCGTCGTCGTACATCCCCCCGGAAACGAGCTTCGGCGCCGCCTCGGGCTTCATGCCAGCCTACAACCAGGAGCGCGACATGTCGCTCGAGCGCGCGCGCCAACAGCACCGTATGCGCATCAAGTCCTCCCCCCCCATGCTCGGCGACGACCTCAAGTTCCGCCGCTGCCCCTCGCCCAAGCAGACCAAGCTCGAACCCGACCACCTCTGGGATGTGGCCCGCGGCACGTCGGTGGACGACCACAACCGCGACCCGACCGAGCAGCAGGGCCTCTGGCGCGGCTACTGCTACACCAACGACTCGTCGGAGAATATCGCCCCGGCGGAGCGCCCCGCCATGATCACCACGCCGATGCCAACGTCCCCGAAGGACCCCTTCTCGCACGAATTCGCGGGCTTAACCGCCCCCGCCTCGCTGACCGAGGAACCGTCGCCTGCGGCGGGCGCCTCCCGCGCCGGCACGCTCTCGGTACCCCCCCTGCCGGAGCACCGGACGCGGAGTCAGGTTCCCAAGGGCCTGCATATGCTGCAGAACCTGCAGAACCTGGACGAGCGGCTCAGCAAGGAGAAGGCGGCGGCGGATCTGGAGGAGAAGATTGCGGGGGAGTTTGATGACCACTTTGTCACGCAGGTGTACAATTACCTGTCGCTGGGGTATCCGGCGACGGCGAGGCAGTATGATGAGGAGCTGAGCAAGATTAGCCGGATTGCGGTGGGGGATTTGGAGAGGGATGATGAGGAGATTATGGATGGGCTTTGGGGGACGGAGGGGAATAATGCGGAGACCAATGGAGAGGAGAAGACGAATGGGGAGACGAATGGGAATGGCGTGGCAAAGCCCAAGCCCAAGGCGACGGGTCATATCATGCTGGATAATGAGGCGAAAGATGGGGTGAAAGAGGAGGATCGGTGTCCGCGATGGATGGCGCTGAAGCGGTACATCTATGAGTGGGCGAGGCAGCATCCGGACTTGAATGCCATCAGCCCGCTGGCGTGGGGTGTGCAGGAGCGGAGGGGGAGTTGGGGGATTTGAGCGGCGGGTTGGGAAAGTTCTCGCCGGTGTGTCTTGCGTTTTTTTTTGTCGGGTTTTGTTATGTAGCGGGGGAGCCGGGCGTTGGTGGCGGGGAGCATTCATCCGTCTGTTGCGGATGGGCTTCGTTTCGGGATGCGGTGGCATGGGAGTGCAGCTCTGCATTCTTCTGTTTGGTTTTTGGCATCACTGCCGACCCGACATTCCCGAAGGACGCCATCCCCACGCCGGCAGGCGCCACCACCAAACTGTCACTTCAGTTTTGGGCCAGCCGGCTCGCCCCCTTTTCCTCCTTTTTTTTTCTGTCTGTCTTCTTTCTCGGCATCATTGGCGGGGTCGTGGGCGGCGGGGGCTTGCATGGGCATTCCTGGACGAACGACTTTACGACTTTTTCATCTTGTTACTCTGCTTACTTCTGTTTTTTTTAACCCCCGTGGGGTTTACTCCACGTCTGGCGAAGATGGCGTATGAGGTTTGGCTGGCGGGTTGCTCCGTTGAGGCGCAGATGAGGCACGAGGCTTGCTTGGTGGCTATTGTCATGAGTGTTGAGTGTTTGTGAGGAGTGGACAGCAGAACTGCAGGAGAACGATGAGGTGGGGGTAATGGAAGAGGGATGAATGGTAGAGAAAAAGGGGTTGATGGCAAGACATCCTTTTTTATATCTCTTCTTGTTAGGAGAGGGGAGGGGCGTTGCTGAGAGAGCTAGACGAGTATATTTGGCATTTGGAGGGTGTGCATCCCTGAGGGGAGCAGTAATTCGGTTGGCGCTGCTGCTGC
Source organism: Staphylotrichum tortipilum (assembly GCA_033296695.1). Classification (NCBI taxonomy): domain Eukaryota; kingdom Fungi; phylum Ascomycota; class Sordariomycetes; order Sordariales; family Chaetomiaceae; genus Staphylotrichum; species Staphylotrichum tortipilum. Next base: position 14,695 of record MU855682.1, read on the forward strand.
TCAGCTTGCAAGGCTGAGGAGGGGATTGGACTGGCCCAGACAGATAACTAATCCTAGGTGGCCAACTTGAAAGATACTATCAAGTACTTGAAGCAGTCGACCTTGTCAGGGGGCGTGCCTGTGGTGGTGTGTTGGGTGGTGGTGGTGCAGCAGAGGTTACCTCCACACCAAGATTCCGTACCAGCCGCTCTGTGGCCCACTGTGCCACTCCCCTGCCGCCACCCGCCAGGTCTTCGTTATCGCCTGTTATCGGCCACCCATCGCTGCCCCTTTGCTGGCCCGCTGTGTGCTCGGATCTCGCTTGACGCAGACATTCCCGCTGCGCGCCTGCCTGCCAAATCAATAATAATAGACGAGACGACGGGAGCCCGCCCCCATGGAGCCGTCTCCCCTCACGCACCAGCCTCGCCCGGAGGTGTTTCAGCCAAAGATTGTTTGTCTGTATGAAGAGTTGTTCAAGGTTTGGACTGTTCCTTTTTTGGTTGTCGAGTCTGCTTGTTGTTGTGTCTGTCCGTCTCCCTAGATTAGGGAGGGGCTGAGGGGGACAGCTTGCGCAAAGCTCCCGCACACATACACCAGAGCTCGGGTCCCAGCCATGGAGTCGCTGACATGTTGCAACCTCGCTTTGACAGGTTAGTCTAGTTGCGTTCCGTCCCTCTGCCTCACCATGAATACGAAGAACGAACCGCGGCGACGACGAAGCAAGCCTGGCTGACTGGCATCCCCGCCTTGCGCGCGACAGGACGACTCGGATGAGGCGGACCGGACAGAGGGCTTCTGGAAGGAGTTCTTCCTCCTGCGGCCAGACCGACCGGCGCTGCACCAGATCCTGGGGGAGATAGGCCCCAATGACCTGCTGCACCTACAACACCAGACCCGGCAGCTGTTTGCGCAGGCGGTCGCGGCGCTGAGGCAGCCGTATGGCGTGGCAGACCTACATGCGCTGGACGTGAGCAAACTCCCCTACCCCCTCCCCTGGGATTAGGACGGAGTATATTCTGACTGGGGCTCTCGCAGACCCTGAGCACCTTCATGGTCTCCGTCCTCGCGAAGCGGTACACGAACCCGAGCTCCGACATCATCGATCTGCTGGCTGGGCTGGACCACATTGACACCGTCTTCACCGAGTTTGTGGGCGCGCTCGAGTCGCTGATCCGCAATGGCCGCAACAGCGTGCACGAGTGCTGTCCGAACGGCATGGGCCATGTCGGGCAGGAGGAGCAGGGCCGTGGCGTAGGGAACAGGGCCGGGTGTACCTACACGGCGGATCTGCAGCAGCGGGCGGTCGAGGTGGCGCTGGCGGTCGCCGCCGGCGCGTACCAGACGAGTCTGCTTACGTATTTTATACAGAGGGATCTGTTTCCGGCGATAATAAACGTGAGCACTCTCCCTGAGGTCTGATGGCGGGAGGGGATGCTCGATGGTGGTGGGACTGACAACCGGCAGTGCATCCAAACGCAAATCTCGGCCCCCGAGCCGCGGATAACAGCGCCCTTCACCCTCCTCGGCCTGCTCGCCAACTATAACAAGTTCGAGTTCCAGAACCCGTACCAGATGCGGCTCAACGACTTTGTCAACGAGCGGGTCATGCGCGGCATCGTGCGCAACATTGGGCAGACGTGCCAGCGGCTGCGGGCGCAGTACACCAACGTGCAGGAGGACCTGCCGGAGGGCTGGTCGCTGGCGGGCACACTGAGCAAGATCGGGCTGGGCGCGATAGCCCCCGGGGGCAGGCCGCCGCCGAAGCCGGTGCATGATGCTGAGACGGCGAAGAGGATGTTTGCTGAGCTGTGCGTATCCCCCCTGAGCACAGTTTATTTCCCACGCCGCTGACACGCCGCCCAGACCCGGCCAAGACGCAGCAGTCCTCCTCGCCACCTATGACTTCACCCACGCCAACAAGCTCTTCAGCCTGGAACTCGTCGCTTGGTCCCCCGACAAGGGCGCGGAGCAGCCCTTCGCCGCCTTCATCTCCCTCACCTCCTACCTCCTCCAGCACGCCCACCTCTCCGCCCGCACCACCCTCTACTGCCACCTCAACCTGATGGTCTTCCGCCTTCTCATCGAAGACCCCATCCTCTGCAAGCGCATCTGCAGCGACGACAGCAAGGTCCCCGTGCGCCTGTGCCGGCAGCGCAGCCCGTTCCTCCCGCTCGTGCGCGGCGACCGCATCCTCGCGACCGCCGTCATGGACACCATGCTCGACGCCATCAACCACAACCTCCGCCGCCGGCTGGACGTCGGGCTGTACACCCTCGCCGTGGGGATCCTGCTGCGCGTGATGGGGTACATGTCGCGGTCGCGCACGCGCCTGCAGTATCACTGGGCGGAGCTGTTCCGGTCGCTGCTGTCGCTGGTGCGGTTCCTGACGACATACGCGGCGGACCTGAAGGGGCTAGCGCATATCGACACGCTGCTGGACCACGTGGTGAATCTGCTGGCGCTGGGCCTATCGGCGGGGGAGACGTTCCTGCCCACGCCGGCGGCGTATGACGATCTATTTTATAAGATTGTCGAGACGGGGGAGGTGCTGGTTAAGTTTAGGGGGACGTATGGCCTGGCGAATAGGGCGAGTAACTCGATTGATACGTTGGTGAATGTGAGCACGCACTACAAGGAGATGCTTGGAGGGGGGGATGGGGGAGGGGGTGGTGGGGGGAAGGGCGATGCGGCGGCGGCGGCGGGCGGGGGGGGGAAGGTTGGCGCGCGGACGGGCTCGCATTTGACGAGTTTGCAGGTGGCAGAGGTGATTAAGCAGGGGTATGAGACGCTGAGTATCCAGGCCAAGGAGGGACTGGATAGCTGGGAGAAGTACCGCGAGGCGGACGAGAGGACGTTGTTGAAGAAGATGGCGAGGGCGGCGGTGGAGGATGTGAGGGCTATGGTGGCGGAGTGAGGGGAGGGGGATGCGATGGGGGTGGGGAGGACGGGCAGAGGCTGGACCTGCGATGAGGCGTCGTTGCTCCGCCTTAGGTCCGCTGTGTCGGGTTGGGGGAAGGCGGGGATATTACGAGAGAGTTTGTGTGACTGACACTGACAGCATTGGCGCACAGGGTGTGAGCACTGTGTACTGTGTATTATTGATGGGATTGCAGTTGGGATTTTTGGTGATGCCATTCATTCACTGGGTGCATGCAGCCAGAGCAAACAGGGACTCGTTCGGCTGTGCGAGCCCCCAATTGGCCAAGTGTTTGTTCCCCAGATTCCCCCTTCTGGTTGGCCCGCGGAATTGTTTGCCGCTGCAGGCGCTGGCCCGAAGCGTGCTTCTTAATGCCGAAGCCTTGATTGGCCCGGCGGAAACCGGGCGACCCCGAGCCTTGGCATCATGTCATGGGGGAACCGCTGCTCGCTTTCTGCGTTTTGCCTTTGAAATCAAGCCGCAAATAACCCTCGACCGCCCTCGAGCACCCCAAGACGACAACCCTCGGCCCCCAGTGACTCTTGCACGGCTTCCAGAGCATCTCCATTACCATCTCCAGCACATACTCCCCTACAGCTCTCAAAATGAACGCGCCCGCCCTCCTCTCCAGGCGGACCGCCTCAGTCTGCTTCTCGTGCCGACTCAACCTCCTGCGCCGGCGCCAGTTCTCGACCTCCCCCGCGTCGCTCGTCGCCGCCTTCCAGGCCTACACGCTCCCGTCACAGCCGCCGCCTACCCCGCGCAACGCCGCGGCCGCCGATATCTCAATACAGTCACCGAATCTGCCGCGGATACATGAGACGAGGCCGCCAAAGCAGGAGGGTGCGCCAGTAGATGCTGCAGGCAGGACACCACTGCCACCCCTAGAGCAGGAGGCGCCCACATTCACAGAGACCAAATCAGCTGCCTCCCAACAAGCACAACAACAACCGACAGAAACACAAACACAACCATCTTCCTCAGCAGCCCCACCAACATCAACCACACTCCCCGCCGCGAAGCCCACCCCCCGCCCCCGCCCCAAGCTCCGCGCCCGCAAGGCCGCCATCAACCTAACCCCCGGTGCGGTCGAGCACCTGCGCGAGCTACTCGACCAGCCGGACCCCAAGCTGATCAAGGTCGGCGTGCGCAACCGGGGGTGCTCGGGGTTAGCCTACCACCTGGAATACGTGGACAAGGCGGGGGCGTTTGACGAGACGGTCGAGCAGGACGGCGTCAAGGTGCTGATTGACAGCAAGGCGCTGTTTAGCATTATCGGGAGCGAGATGGACTGGGTGGAGGATAAGTTGAGTCAGCGGTTTGTGTTTCGGAATCCGAATATTAGTGAGTCACCTGGGCCTTTTTTTTCTTTTCTCTTACCCTCGGAGGGTTAGGGCTGGTTTTGTGGGGGTGGTGCTAACTGTAGAACAGAGGAACAGTGTGGATGCGGCGAGTCGTTCATGGTATGAGTGAGACATCCGTCTTGGTGATGACGATGAGGCGGACTGGAGGATTTAGGCCAAGGGACTTGAGTAGAGCGCCGGGTGCAGTTCCTGCAGAAGACGGCACCCCGCTCCTGGTGGACATGGCATGGCTTTGGAAGGTACTCATGAGGCGCATTAGAATGGCGTTTGGAGGATTGGTACACCGAGTTAACAACAATGCCACTGGCGGTCGTTGGAGTTGGTGTGCAGTGCCATACAATGGATGTGGCCTGAGCCGCGTTCCTGGACCGATAGATACCATGACCCAAACAATGCCCTCCGTTTGACCGATACCGGGTGATCGTCCGATGTTTCAAGCTTCCCACCTGGGCAGCAATCTGAGCTCATGAATTCCTACCCCTCGCCCCAACTCCAACCCAAGCCCACCCAAGCAGGGGGCCGTCGGCCGAACCACAGGGGCGGGTCTGGGCAGCAAGTGGGGCAACAATTAAGCAAGTCGCGTCTCCAACTTCTCCAGCCAAAACCAAGCACGTCACCGCGTCTTGGGCCATGTCAACATTTTTGCCTAAAACAATTTTGTCCATGACAGCACACCACCTCGAACACACCCCATAATATTGCAGCCCAAATATTGCGTCCGTAGCAACCCCCCATTCTCCGTCATGGTGGTCTGCCCGATCTGCAACCAGGGCGTCAAGGCCGCCGACATCAACAGCCACATCGACTCGGGCTGCCAGACTCATATCCTCGACGACACCACCGCCGAGCCCGCCCCGTCTGCCTCGCCGAACGGCACCCAAGCCAATTCTCAAAGTCAGCCCCCCAGCTCGACCCAGAAAAAGCGATCTGCAGCCACCTTCTTCCAGACCCCCGCCGCGAAACGACAGGCCTTGACCCACGGCCGGCCACCGCTGGGCGCGAACGGCACTACAGCGCCCAAGGCAGGCCTGAAGCGCAGCTACGATGAGGGCCCGGGAGAGAGCAGCTCGCCGACAGATACAAGGAATGGGGCGAACGGCACGGGCGAGCACAACGACGACGCAGCAGCAGAGCCCAGCGACGGTGGGCCCAGGGCAGCGGGACCGTCAGCCAAGCGCTCCAAGAACAACCGCAATGCGCCCCTCGCCGAGCGCATGCGGCCCGACACGCTCGACGACGTGTTTGGCCAGGACTTGGTCGGCCCCAACGGCGTGTTGCGGTCCATGATCGAGTCGGACCGGCTGCCGAGCATGATCCTCTGGGGCGGCTCGGGCACGGGCAAGACCACCATCGCGCGGTGCATCGCCCGCCGCGCGGGGAGCCGCTTTATTGAGCTGAACGCGACGAGCACGGGCGTGGCCGAGTGCAAGAAGCTGTTTGCCGAGGCGGCCAACGAGCTGGCGCTGACGGGGCGACGGACGATTATTTTCTGCGATGAGATCCACCGCTTCAACAAGGGGCAGCAGGATGTTTTCCTCAAACCTGTCGAGGCGGGGACAATCACTCTGATCGGCGCGACGACAGAGAACCCCAGCTTCAGGGTCCAAGCCGCCCTCCTTAGCCGGTGCCGCACCTTCACGCTGCAATCCCTCACCAAAGACGACATCCAGCGCATCCTGCTGCGCGCGCTGGAACACGAAGTCGCCTCCTCCTCCCTCCCGCTCTCCCCGCTCATCGACCCCGACCTCCTCTCCTACCTCGCCTCCTTCTCCGACGGCGACGCCCGCACCGCCCTCAACCTCCTCGAGCTGGCCCTCTCCCTCACCACCGCCCCGCCCAACTCAACCAATCCCTTGACAAAAGAAACGATCAAATCCGCCCTCACAAAAACCCTCGTCTACGACCGCGCCGGCGACCAGCACTACGACACCATCTCGGCCTTCCACAAATCCGTCCGCGGCTCCGACGCCGACGCCGCCCTCTACTACCTCGCGCGCATGCTCCAGTCGGGCGAGGACCCCCTCTTTATCGCGCGGCGCATGGTCGTCATCGCGTCCGAAGACATCGGCTTAGCCGATAACACCCTCCTCCCGCTGGCGACTGCCACGTACACGGCCACGCAACAAATCGGCCTGCCCGAGGCGCGCATCCCGCTCGCGCACTGCGCGGTGGCCCTCTGTCTCGCGCCGAAATCCACGCGGGCATACAGGGGACTGAATAATGCCTTGTCAGCACTACAGGAGCCGGGTGTGGCGGCGCTGCCGGTGCCGGTGCACCTGAGGAATGCGCCGACGAGGTTGATGCGGGAGATGGGGTACGGGAGGGAGTACAAGTACCCGCCCAACTATGTGGGCGGGAGGGTCAGGCAGGAGTATTTGCCCGAGGGACTGGGGGGGAGGAAGTTTTTGGAGGAGAGGGATTTGGGGACGGAGGTGGATGGGGATTTTGAAATGGGAGAGGGGGCGGAATGAGGGGAGATGGATGTGTTGGGTTGGGTTGGTGGTGTGGTGTTGGGGGTGGGATAATATGGTGTTGGGATGGTTGGATAGGGGGATTGTGGGTTTGCTTCCTGGTTGGGTGGTTGGATGCATTTTGTTTGGGAAGAGGAAGGATATACCGGCTGAGCCACGGGCAGAATTGTGTCTCACGGGGCAAAGCTGCCAGAGTATCACCAACCTCCCGCAGTGGGAGTTTGTATGTACGGATAGTTACCAACGCCATGCCATGCCATCACGGCTCCCTTGCATAACCATTGCCCAGGACGCCTTACGCGTGACTCCGTTCCAACCAACAAAGGAACCAAGAAAAAAGCACCGCAGAACATGCTCAAAATCCAATCCGCGAAACGGTATATCGCCAAGGACAATAACGCCTGTCCAGGTATCCGCATGCGTCATAAAAAAGGCAGAAAAGGAGGTCATGGTGGATGAAGAGAGGGGGGGTCAGGAGGGGCGAGGAGGGGGGAGGAGAGTAAGGGTGGGGAGAGGGAGGATGACGAGGGGTCGATGAAGAGGGAAAGTCGAGGAGAGTGAGGGCATCCATCAGCAACCAACAAGATTCACAGCACTTCCACACCGGCATCACTCAACCCCTTGACGCCCTCGCCGCTTTCTTGGGCTTGGGCTGTAGTTTAGACTTTGACACGCCCTGGAGCTTGGCCGTCTTGACGGGCGGGGCCCTGGCCACCTGGCTTGTTCGAGCCTTTGACCGGGTTGCCTTGGGCACAGTGGTGGAGGTGACGGGGTGCAGCAGCGTCTCGGCGGCGAATTCGGGGGCGCCACCCCGTTCGTCTCCTACACAGGCGACGCAACCCCCGACGAAGCAACCTTCTTCCTTGACCCGGCCCTCCTGTATAACACCACCATCTCCTCTCTCCTGTCCGATCCTTCTTTCGTCGCCACCCAAACTTACGCCCAGCGCCACCTCGACCACAATCTCGCCCTTCTCCTCCACGAGATCCCCGCCGTCGACATCCTCCGCGTCCCAACCCTCTTCAAAGACGTCACCTACCCCTGGCCGACCCTCCCCGATGGCCACCCGCCGCGCCTCCACGCCCCAGTGCCGGGGGAGAGGCAACTCAAGAGCCTGCTGCCGCAGGCTATCAACAGGTTGGTGCTGGGGGAAGGGAGGAAGTATCTCGCGCTGAGGCAGTGGGGGCCGGTGGTGGGGGGGCGGGATGTTTTTGTGGAGAAGGTCGAGGAGGTGTATGGGGCTGTCGGGATGGGGGTGGTGTGGGTGGATGATTATATGAGCCATCATGTGAGAGGGGGGGAGGTACATTGTGGGACGAACGCGTTGAGGGAGGTAGGGCACAGGGGGTGGTGGGAGGGGGGGGATGATGGGAGAGGGTATAAAGTGGTGGGTTGTACCTGAGCGGGATGCTGGGAGCGCTGGGTTGAGATGATCTATCCGCCATGGAGGTAGTGCACTCGCCCGTACAAGTAGACCGCATAATTATGTGCCCAATCGGAAACACAGTTCAGCCTGGAAGCAACAAGTCACTCTTTCTGCAGGGCGCCATGATACGCTTCCGGCTTCACGCTGAAGCTGCATTCTGGTTGACCTCCATCGCCATGATGGGTTGCGCTCAGGTTGAGCATTAGAGTAAGATCGGGCATCTGATCGGAAGTCAACCGAATAACACTCGGAATGTGTTTTTGCTTTATATGCTTGAGCCTACGCTTTAGGTCACAGCATAAGGGAATTAGGCGGTCGAAGTCGGGGGTAGGCTTGCCAACGTAAAGTCATCAACTCCACCAGCATGTGGCAAACGGGCGGGGCGAGGCGAGAAGTTCACAACAGCAGATGGTAGTATTAGGGAAGTGCCCTACCGTGGTGTTGGCGAGGCACTGATGTAAGAATCGATGTGAATATCCCGTTTGGCATCAGAGGCACCAGTTGCGTCAAGAAACCGTCCCACGCGTCCTCCCGTGGGTCGGAGTCCTTCTCGTCGGGCGGTTGAACGTGTCTGAGCCACTCTGTGAGCATGCCCCAGAGTTTCGCGCCGTGCCAGCAACATTCCCCCAGCAGGTTCAGGGTCGTGGCGTAGCCGTGCAGCTCACGCCGGGCCTGCAGCAAGGCCTGCACGCCGTTCCGGACCAACACAGATGTGCGTCATTATCCCCGATTAAAGTTGATTTGGATGCCTAACGTTCAACGGCCACCAGGTCCAAATTCTGACTTCGAGTATACACGCCAAAGGGATTCTTGGCGAGGTTGAATCCCGTCAGTCCGGAAACCTAAATGGATTGCTCCTCGGCGCCCCGGTAGCCTAACCGCAAGACCTCCCTGGCTGCGGTTGTCAGAGCGATCCCTGCAATGTAAACCAAGATGCCGATCGGATAAGTCGACGCAGATACTTGTGAGATGTCGTCCGGAATCGCCACTTGCCCGGAGATGGGCATTGGCACTCTTGGATATGACTCAGGTTTTGCAATACATAGCACCAGCGAGTTGACAAGCTTCATTTACTCCTTTGGTCAAAGGGGTCCATGGCCTTGCAGGCCGATCTACCATAGCCCACCGCACAACAACCAGCAGGTTCCCCGGAACAATTCGGTTGTCGTGTATGATCCTGATCAGCGCGAGTAGCTCTCCTTTGATCCCTTGAAACGAATCATGGGAAACCGACGTTAAATTGCCGCTCTCGCCGTGTTTTCATCGCCTCACAAGCCCATAGCCACAGTCACAGCAGCCCATGAGACAGCGAGCCAAGGCGTCCTGCGTAACTTGCTGAAGGGATATAAATCTGCGGGCACAAAGACGGTTAGCAACACGGCTTACCGGCAGCTCGCAAGGTTCTTTACAGGAGTATCGAGTCCAAGATGAGGATCCCGAGAAACGGGCCGGTCTTGACCGGTAGCTCGATAACAGAGGGCGTGCCTTTGGCTGCATCGGAGCCTTCGATGGTCTCCTGCCGTAACGACGGGTCCGCCACAAGGACGACAAGCAAGCAGAGCCAGATGAAGAACATGACGCGGAAGATGCAAATCACGAATCTGGGCTTGGATTTAGCCCATTGCAGCTGATGCCTCCTGTATGCATCCTCCAGGTCACTGCATATTTCATCATCATCAATCTCTTTCTCGAAAGAGAGACGGATGACGAATGGGGCCAGGAATACTCCCGTGATGAGAGACTGAACGTTGTTGATCGACCGTCAGGGCATGAAGAGTGCGGGTCAGGAGCACTTACGAGAACTAGATGGGCTATGGCGACTTTGTTGGCCCCATGCTTCGCAATGACTGCGACAGAACATCCCGCCACCCCCATCGAACCGGCAAAGATGATGACGCTAATGACAATAAAAGACAGAGCCTGAGCTCGTGGAGAAGTCAGAGATAGCATCTTCATCAGTGTGGTGGACCGTCGGGTTGGCTTCGGAATGTTAGCGTTACCGACTCATGGGAGGGGGAGAGTCGGATCGATTTCATCTCGCGTCGTATCACGTCAGCCAATAATTAGCTAGCGCCCCCGCAGCGGCTGCATGGTGTCGGCTCGCGCTGCGGCTGTACCTATTGTGGCTGGCTGGCGAAGCACAAGTCGGCAGATTTCAAGCGACTCGATGCCTGACCAGGGCACCAAGCCTGGTGCTCTTTGTTCCTCTCCAACGGGTGGGTGACTTGGGTTGAGTGCTTTCACTTATCCACTCCTGGCAGGAGGTGGCTTGTGTCAAATGCACCAGGCCCGTTGTTGATGTAGGTAAGCAGTGCAGCACGGATACTCCAAAGTACACGTAAACTAGGTACTCATCCCTGGCCTCCTCCCCATCCTCGTCCTATTCATCCTCGTCTCCGTCGTCGTCGTCGTCGTCGTCGTCCTCCTCCTCCGCCTCCGCATCTTCGTCTACATCGAACGCAAATGAAAACTCTCCACAGTCTTCCGATTCCAACTCTTCGCTGTTTGCCATTTTTAGAGCGTCAATCACGGGGCCAGCGAGCAGATCGACCTTTGCCTCAGCTTCTTCCCCGTTGGTCTCCGTGTCGCCCGGACCAAACGCGTTTGGACCTTGCGGGCCCCGACGCACCGCCACGTCGAAATCCTGCCCGCGGACAAACCTGGGCCGCTGCAGGGCGAGGTACTCGATGGCAAAGACTGATTTCTTGGAAGCCGTGACTTGGCTTTCCTGCTTGGCCTCGCGCTTGTACTGTGCCTGCAGCTCCACCGCCGTGTTCTGCCCGTCAGCCGATGCGGGAATCTTGAAGCCGCCTTCATCGTTCCCGGTGTTGCTGTTCTTGCCCGTGACCTCGACATCCTCGGCCGTGAGGAAGCCCACAATCACCCAAGACATGTCGCCGCCGCGGACGAGCCAACGCTTGAGCCTCTCCCTGATCTTTTCATCGCTGCGGACCCGGTCGAGAAGCGCCTCGGTGTCGGTGAGGAAGTGGCGCGAGACCTTCTTCGACCTGAGATCTCTCAGCCGGGACGCGGTGGACTCATGGTGGATGTTGAAGATCTTCTCGACCGCGAGCCTCAGGCTCAAGGACTTGGTCGTCGACAGCAGCTGATTCAGGACATCAAATTCGGACTTGGAAGCCTGCAAGTCTGTCTCGTCGTCCCGCCGCGACAGGGGCACAAAGTTGCGTCCGGGGTCTTCGTGGTCCTTGACCACGCGTCCCAAGATATTTTTCACAAAAGCGTCTTCATCCTCTCCCTCCTGGACCTGGATGACGTTGGTCCCCTTGAGGAGGTAATACTGCTTCATGACCGGCGATCGTAGGAAGGAAGGAGTGATAATGATGGTCTGGACAACTGGGCGGATTGACAACGACACGGAGTAGCACGATCTTGAGGAGCAACGCCCGACTTATGAATTGCCTTGTTTCCCACCTCCCCAGTGGAAAGGCCAGCTATTAATTGGGGAATGTTGGGCACCAACGACTTGAGGGGTCAGACACGGCGCCCAATTTCCCGACAGCCTTGCTCGCTCGCCAGCGGCCTGCATAATTACCTATTCCGACAACACTGAACCAGGTCGAATCGTTAGCTATCTTCCCTTATCGTGTCACCCCATCCTGTCTCCGCTATCCATTCGAGGGCTAGACTCCTGCACGATGGCTACATTTCTTCAGCCCCGAACCGCAGCCCGTCCCGCTTGAAGCCAGACAAATCGCATGACGCACGTTTGTCACGTCTGACACATTCCGGCCGAGCCGCCGAGGAGATGTTTTTGTAGACCCTTTGCCCCAGATTCCATTCGTGTGGGTTGCACCGGACCATATTGTCTCATGCGATTTCCTTCAATTTTTGCAAGTCCGCTCAGCGAACGACGACATCAACATGGCTCCCACCAGCATCAGCGTGAGTCAAATAATATCAGCTCCGGTAAGCCGCACTGCTGTGCTGCATTCGCTTGATACCTAGTAGTAACGAGCACAAGGCTCCTGCCGGAGGTGGCTGCCCGCTGATGATCCGGTGCGGCACGGCCGAACACGAATCCGATATCACGGCGGAGGCCATGCGAGAGCTGGTCAAGATAAATGCCTCTATCAGATGGTACATGGAGACGTTTCTCACGGCAGAGCCGTTCAGGGCTCCCAGGGCAGAGCGAGTCGCCAAGAGCTTGTCCAAGTACGCAGAGCGGCTCATTGAATCCCTCAAGCTGGCCATTGTGGTTCCAGAATGGGCTGCCTCACAACATCTCGTCATCCACATCAGAGAGGCCGACGCAGCGACAGGCTCCCGGGACTCCATCAACGTGCTCCGTTGGGAGATACTCCAAGATGTGAGGCGCTGGCCCGAGAAAGATAAGCCCGCGACCGTCTCGGTGGTTCGTGTCGTGGACCAGCTACAGCCGGCCGCGACACCAACAAGCCAGGTCGACGGCGGACCGCCGGTGGCGACGCCAACAGGCCAAGCCGATGACAAGCCACCGGCCGAGCCACGTGCCGCGTTGAGGATTCTCGCACTCACGGCACGTCCGCAGGGTGTAGGCGACATCCCTCACCGGCTGATCACCAAAGACATCCGCGACGTGGTCGCCAAGGCGAACGCGGGAGGCGACGGGGCAGGACCCCAAGTAGAGTTTGACATTGCCAGACCCGGTTTGCTCGAGGCTCTGCAGGCGCGGCTGCGCAAGATGGGGAAAGGACACTACGATGTTGTGCACCTCGACCTCCATGGAGTGGTGAAGGACAATACGTTCGTTCCCATGCTCATTTATACCCTCCCGATCTTTCACACCATGCCGGCGGATTAAATTGTCCCTCTAACTGTGGCCGTGATCAAACCCCAGACTGTACGCCCAGTTCATCCAGCGCGCCGGAAGCGGCGCGCACAACGTCGCGGCGGAGACGCTCGCTGAACTACTCGGATCTTACGGTGTCCGGACCGTTGTCCTCAACGCCTGCCGATCTGCTTTCGAAGACTCTGGTCAGGCAGCCAACCTCGCCAAAACCCTAATCCAACAGGGCATCGACACGGCGGTAGCCATGGCCTACAATGTGACCGACGTCGCAGCCAAGCTCTTTTTCCGCGTCTTCTACGAGCAACTGCTGTGCCACCGCGCGTCACCTTTTCTCGCCATGCAGGCTGCGAGGCAGTGTCTAATCGGCAACCAAGTAAGGAAAACCAAGTACCGCACCCAAGCCACGGTTGATGACTATCTCGTTCCATCCCTTTACATGCGAGAGCCCGTTGCCTGCGATGCCGAACTTGTATCGAAGGCCTTGGACGCATTAATACAAGACAAGCCCCCCGCCCCCGATGCCGAGGATCTCGAAGACACGGACTCGGACATGATAGGGCGGGAAGGCAATCTGCTTCTGCTCGAAACCTCGCTCCTCTTGGACTCTTGCGTTGTTGGCATTGGCGGAGCACCCGGCTTGGGGAAGTCGACCTTTGCCGAAAGCTCCGGTTCATGGTGGCAATCCACAAAACTCGTCGACAGGATCATCAAGATCGACCTCTCCACCCCACGGGCCGAGTCGCTCGCCGCGGTGCTGAACCGGGAGTTGGACTTGGACCTGACGCTTGATGCCCCCAAAGGCAAGGCGGCTAAAAAGAAATCCAACACGACAGCAAAGATCAAAACGGCCCTGCAAAACGCCCAGCGCAAGAGAGGCCACGAGAAGCTGCTGATCCTGTTCGACGGCGTAGAAGCCAGCGGCTCGCAAGGGATATCCGACGCCGACCTCGAGCTGCTCAAACGTTTCTTGTTGGCCTTTCACAAAGCGCAAGCTGCCAGCCTGAAGGAGGTGGACCACGACGACTCGGCCGGCGTCTACCAGAACTTTGTGCTCGTGGCGGCGCGGCAGCTGCGGCAGCTCGCCCTCCTGGTCGGCGACGACAAGGTGCACAACCTCCAACCGCTGAACAGAGACCACGCCTTGGCCCTCACCACCCACTTCCTTGAGAAGGCCGGGAAGGTACCGGACGCCCGGGATTGGGAGACGCTTGTCCTGACGGAGCATTTCGGCAAACTCGCGCAGGGTAACCCCCTAGCCATGCGGCTGATGCTGGCGGCCTTCTGCGCGTCCGCACAGCCACTCAGCATCCCCGATTTCCTGGAGCACTTCTTCAGCGGGGGCAGCATATCCATCACCTCGTCTTCGCCCGGCCTGGCCGCCCACGGCGCGGTAAGCGATGCCCGACGACTCCTCTGGCCTGAGGATGGCCAGCCCTCCACAACAGCCACGGCGCTCTCTCCCTTCCTGGCCCCTTTCCTACCCGATACCCTAACCGCCTACCTCCGCATGATCGGACCCGGCCGCTCCGGACCAGCGACCACCATCCAGGCGCTGATACAACCGCTTACCGACCAAGGGTTCATGGTGCATGGCAAGGCCCGCAACGAGCAGGAGGAGTCCAACGCGGAGTACCTCACCCCACACCCCCTCATCCCGCTGCTCCTGCGGGATCCGGAGACCACGGCCAAGCGCGGCGGCGCAACCGCTCTCAAGACGGCCAAAACCCTCCTGCCGCAGCTCTTCACCGCCCGGATCGAAAACTGGCCCTCAGGCAAGATGTACTGGGACAAGGCGTGGGACGGGCCTCGCGAGGCGGTGCGCTGGGAGTTCTACAACTTCCTGTGCGCCATCAACATGGCGGCGGCGCAGGAACTCACCGAAAGCAGCTTCCTCCAGCTGAACCCGCTCGCGTACGCCACGGGCAAAGGCATGCACTCCTACGCGGCAGTGGCGCAGAAGGCCGCCCAAAGTGGCCTCCTACAGCTAACCCCACTCGTGGACGCCACGGGCAAAGGCATGTACTGGGACCGGACGCGGCGGCCGCTGATGGTGCTCTTCTGGAAGGCGGCTGTCGCCAGGCTGGACGGGGTGCGGCCCGCGCTGCGGCGGCGCGGCGGCCAGATGGCGCTTGCTCTCGCCATGTCGGCCGAGATGATGGAAATCACGTACCTCATGGCCGTCACGACGTACTACGCCGACTGGAACGAGGCGCGGACGCAGGAGTGGTTGGACAAAACGATGCGCGTCTTCCGCGGCCGGACCAAGCTGGGCGAGTTCGACATGATCGGGATGGCGTATGGGGGCTTGCTGAGGATGATGCAATCGTCGCGGGTGGTCGGACCGTCGGAGGCCTTCAGCCCCGCGCAGATGCGAGAGACGATGGCGGCGCGCAGGCAGGCATACGCGCCATTGGCGGCGATGGGGGTCAACATCGGGGGCTTCGATGACGAAGGCGCTTTCGGCGACGTCGGTGGTGGCAGTCTGGTCGGTCGGGGGAGCTCGCTCCAGGGGCCGGATTCGGACATCCACGGCGCCATCTTGCTTGCCAAGCGCAAGATGGAGCGCGGCGAGCCAGAAGGCCCGGACGTGCTGGGCGCGAGAGCGGTGCTGTACAAGGCGCTAGAGGGCGACGTGTTTCTGGGTGCAAACCCGCCGACTCGCGCGTCCGTCCACCGTGCTCTGTCGGAGGACGTCGAGGAGAAGGCGGCAAGGTATTACGAGCAGAGGTTGCGTGAGAAGAAGGAGGAGGCTGGTATGGGAAACGAAAATCACAAGGGCAAGGGGAAGGGGAAAGAGGTGGTGAGGAGCACTAACGATACAGAGATGGGTGAAGTGGACGAGAATGAGACCACGGACAAGTTGGACATCGACGAAACGGACGTGGATAATACTGCGGAACGAGGGTGGAAGGCTGTGATCCAAGGGCATTGGCGTCAGGCGCTGTACCACTGTGAGCAGGCCTTGCAGATTGAAGAGGAGGCCGAGTTTGCAAAGCCGGCTGGCCGAGCCCAAGAGGAAAGGTCGATGGCGGACTTCCTGGAGAAGAAAGCCGCGGGGGTTCCCGTTCTCGAAAAGGATGACCCGAGGGCTAAGCCAAAAGTCAACCGCACAAGGGCTGAGCCAGTGAGGGCAGATACTGTGGAGGGCGAATCCTCGAAAGAAGGTCAGCAACCTGGCGTCCAAGACGAACCCTCAAAGCCGGAAGAGCAACTAGACGTGTACGACGAGCGCCGAGGCTGTTGTTCATGCTACGCCATTATGTAGAGCATGTCAGATGGCATCTTTAGCTTGGTGCAGGAATACCACTTGCTTTGCGGCGTCCCTTCTGAGACATCCAAGGGGCTGGCTGGCGCCATGCACAAACCATCTCCCTGTCCATGCCGACGTTCTTGCCGGAAGCATGAAGAGTCTTATGCCGTACGATCCAGAGAGGGTGTTTTCCAAGCTGGATGTCAAGCTTCGTACACCAATACCTCCAACCTCACGGCCTGGTACTGCCCAACCTTGGGTCTTCCAGATACCTCACAACCCCCGAGAAGCCGACTCGCAGTCAACGCTCATCAAGACTCATATTATTAACCATCAAAACAGCTCCCCAACCTCGATGTTGGCTGCTGTGGACCAGCTCACCAAGGGTACGATGGCTGTGATGCACTAGGTGGCCCTCCTTCGGGCAGAGAACGTGTCACGGGTGGGTGCGATGACCACTGCGTAACACCCAAAAGATGGGAACGTT
>MU855683.1:0-31277 GCA_033296695.1 Staphylotrichum tortipilum
GGTTTTTGCAGTGCCATTCCAGTGCCTCGCCTTCGTAACCGCGCGAACCCTCACAATTTCCTTTGCTTTATCTTGACTGTTTTCGTCTTTTCCTCGTGCCCTGGTTGGCATGAGCAGCTCTCCAACCAACCTCAGCTTTTTATCTCCAAGCTGACGCCAACTTCTGCTCGATAATATTAGTTGGTGCAGAAACCCCGCCGCTGTCTCACTGGGAGCACGAGTCAATTCGTTGAATTGCCTCAGATTCGAGGCCGTTCATGGGTAAAAAAAGAAGAAGAAGAAAAGAGGGAGGGTTGGTGACGCGCCAACCAATCAGAAGTCGGGGACCGTTCATTCAGAATCATTTCGATTGGCCGCGCCCTCAACATAACTACCCTCCCATATTCAATCACCCCCGTTTGTTCCAGTACCATCATCCCCAAACACAAGACCGTCAGCAACCGACTTACCTCTCCGTGCCACCTCGGTGCTGCATTCCCTGGTCAGCCACGGCGCGACCCGTTGGCACAGCCCCTTGCTCCACTCGAGACCCAGGCCACCACCTGGCCGCCGTTTGAAACCTCCCATCATGAGACATGCTCAACCCCACAACGGCCACGTCAGAGACCTCGAGACGAACTCGACACCCGCGCCAGCCACGCCTGCAGCACGACCCAACAACAAGAAACGATCCAGCCCCAAACAGACCCGGTGCATCTCAGGCCATCCGCCGCGAGACGGCCTCAAACACTCGCATCTCGCCATGTCTGGGCCCAGCCCACACGCTGCGGCGACGGGCCTTGGGGTTGGGAATTATTCCCATCCGCCCCCAACAGCCAGCGGCTTTTCTCCTTCCTGTTCAAGCTCAAGACCCATTGATTCCCGCACATCACTCGCCATCGAGACCCATCTTGCTCTTCTACGGTCTCTGCTGCTCGAAATATTGTTTGTGGGCACTTATTCGAAGACTGATTAACTCGTCTCCTCTTTGCCCATGACCCCTCCCGCGTAACATTGGCACCACCGCCCATTCCATCCATCGTGATCAGGGCCCCCTACACACCAAGCACCAGCCAGGCCCAGCATGGCAGTCCATGTACCACCCCTCCTCCCTCCCCCATTCCCGTCACCCTCCCTCTAACCATCCAACCCAGGCCCAAACCTGGCAACCCAAGCCCTCCTCAACATGGAGTTCCTCCTCGGACCGCGACAGCCTGAGCGTCCCCAACCTCTCTGTCCCCGGGCTTGACCAGGACCGCCAACCCTCGCCGACCAGCCTCCGCGGCAGACTCCAGAGCCTCCGCCGCGCGACCTCCCCCGCCCGCTCCAAGACCTCCCAATCCCCCGATGGCGCCAAGGGCGCGCTCGGCCTCACCCTTTTGCACGAACCATCCGAGCCGCGGGTGGATTTCATCTTCGTACCTCCCCCCTTCGCCCCCTCCCCCCCTTCCATCAATAGCAGACTAATGGCGGCAGGTTCACGGGCTAAACGGCGGCTCCCGCCGCTCGTGGAGCGCCTCTTCGTCGGACCCGTCGACCTTCTGGCCGAAAGAGTGGCTGCCCTCCGAGCCTGGGTTCCGGCACGTCCGCATCCACAGCTTCGGATACGACTCGGACTGGACCAAGTCGCAGCAGAGCTCGCTGACGATCCACGATTTTGGACAGGCGCTGCTGGCGGATCTGTATAACGCGCCGGGGCTGAAGAGGAATGGGAATGTGAGTGGCTGACTACCTGTCAAGAGATCAGGGGCAGAGGGAGGAGGTGTTTTAGGGTCGTGGCTGACTTTGGGGGTGGGTAGACGCCGATCGTGTTGGTCGCGCACAGCATGGGAGGTTTGGTGGTCAAAAAGGTATCCCCTGAGTTCCCCTGGCATCTGTGGGGCATGAACTGACTCACAAGGCCTACCTCCTCGCGCGACGGGACCCCATCTACGCCGACATCGCCAGCAGAATCCACAGCCTGTACTTCCTCGGGACGCCGCACCGGGGCGCTGACTCGAGCGCCTTTGTCACCACCCTCATATCCATGTCCATTGGGTCCGGGTCCAAGGCGTTTGTCAAGGAACTGGTGCCGGGGTCGGGGACTATTCAGGTGGGCTTCGCCATGGGGTTATGTGTGTGTTGGTCTTCGCTGACTGGTTGACCAGGCCATCAACGACGAGTTCCGGCACGTCTGCAACGACGTTAGACTCTGGTCCTTTTTTGAAGGTGTCCCGACGTCGACGGGCCCGACGAATACCATGATTGTCGAGAAGGAGTCGGCTGTGATGGGTGAGCCTTTGATGTCCGTTACTAGCGACTTGGACTTGCTAACCGCTACCAGGCCTTCCCGGTGAGCACACCCAGTACCTCCAGGCGGACCATCGACGGCTCGTCAAGTTCGAGTCGACCGAGGACCCAAACTACAACATCCTGCTCCGTTGCTTCAACACCACCATCGAGGAGATTGAGAAGGACTGTAAGTCACCCCCTCTCACGCCGCATGAATAAGGGCACTTGATCTAACCCCCCCAGTCGTCGCCGACAAATCCGAAACCCACCGGGCCCAGATGAAGCAGCTTGCGCAAGCCTTCGACGTCGCCGAGCGGCCCGACGGCGACTTCCTCCGCATGCTCGACAAACTCCATGACGGTTCCTGTGAGTGGCTGACGGGCCACCCGTCCTTCCGCGACTGGCTCGAGTGCGACCTGCTCGACGCGAACCCAGCCATCAAAGCCATCACCTCGGGCCCAGCCACAAGAACCACCCCGCGCTTCTTCTGGCTCAACGGGCCCCCCGGCTCCGGCAAGTCGGTCGCCTCGGGCCACGTCATCAAGCACCTCACCTCGGTCAACTTGGACTGCGCCTACTTCTACTTCAAGAACAGCGACAAGACGAGCCTGACCCAGTTCCTCCTGTCGATGGCGCTGCAGATGGCCGAGACGAGCTTCCAGATCCGCCACACGTTCCTCGCCATGATGGACGAGGGCGAGACCATCGACAGCCACGGCGACCACGTCATGGTGTGGAACACCCTCTTCCTCGGGCGCATCTTCAAGCTGGCGCTGGCCCAGCCGCAGTACTGGGTCATTGACGCGCTTGATGAGTGCCCGCCGCGGCTGCTGGCGTCGCTGATCACCATGTTTGCGCGCATCGAGCCGACGGTGCCGCTGCGGATTTTCTTTACCAGCCGGCCGAGCGGGAATGTCGAGAGGTTGCTGAACCAGGAGAGGATCATGCGGGTCGAGATGCAGACGGGCCAGGCCGAGTCGTTGCGGGATATCGACGCGTTCGTGCGCTCCCGGTTGTCACCAGACATTATCCAGGACTTTAACGAGGAGGATGGGGACCTGGTAGCGGAGATCATCGACAAGTCCAACGGCATCTTCCTCTGGGCGTCTTTGATCATGACGCGGCTCGACGAAGCCCACAGCATCGAAGCTATGCGGACCACCCTCGACCAGGTCCCCTCGGAAATGAGCGGCATGTACAGCGGGATCCTCGCGAGCATCGCCGACTCCCCCAACGCCGACCTCGCCCACTGCGTGCTGCGGTGGGTGGTCTGCGCGAAGCGCCCGCTGACGACCGAGGAGCTCCGCGAGGCGGTGCGCCTCGACATCAACCAGACCCTCCGCACGGCGGACCGCTTCGCACAGGTCTGCGGCAGCCTCATTACCGTCGACAACAACCTCGTGCAGGTGATGCACCAAACCGTCAAGGAATTCCTCACGGGCGAACAATCCGACTTCTACATCCCGCGCTCCTGGTCGCACGCCCGCATCGCCGAGCTCTGCCTCCACCACCTCAACTCCCGCAACTTCGCCCCCCCACGCACCCGCCGCGGCCCCTCCCCCTCATCCTCGACCACCACCGACCCCTCCCACCAACTCCCCTCCACAACCTTCGACACCTACGCCGCCACCACCTTCTCCTACCACCTGGCGCACTGCTCCCCCTCGGAAACCACCCTCCCACTCCTCCCCCTTTTACGAACCTTCCTAACAACCAACCTCCCCACCTGGCTCGCCCACCCGGCCCAAACCGCCTCGCGCCTCTCCCTGCTCACCCGCGCCCTCCAGCATCTCAAAGCCTACCTCACCCGGCAGGTCGCGACCTCCTCCCCGCTCGACGCGGACTACGCCATCGCGGCGCGGTTCACCTCCGACCTCGCGCGGCTGGGCGCCATCTACGGCCCGCACCTGCTGCACACGCCGGCGAGTGTGTTTGCGCTGATCCCGCTGCTGTGTCCGCGCGGGAGCGTGGTGCATTGGGCGTTTGCGCGGGGGATGAAGCAGAGGGTGTTGTGTGCGTTTAATGAGGCGTGGGATGAGCGGTTGACGTCGTTTTCGTTTGGGGCGCGGGTCATGTCGATTGCGTGTGCGGAGAGCTTTTTTGCGGTGGGACTTGGGGATGGGACGGTCAGGGTGTACAGGCAGAGTACGTTTGGGTTGATGGAGGTGGTGCGGCATGGTGAGCCGGTGAGGAGGTTGGCGAATGGGAATATTAGTGGGGTGTTGGTGTCGGCGGGGTTGAGGACGGTGAGGGTGTGGGGGGTCAGGAGGGAGCTGTTGTGGGAGGCGACCGTGCCGGAGCAGCCGCTTTCGGTGAGGTTTAGTCCGGATGATGGGAAGTTGTACGTGCCGTTGAGGAACGGGGAGGTGTGGGTGTACCGGGTGAAGAGCGGAGTGAGGATGGAGGCGCTGGGGATTTTGGAGGAGGGGGGCTCGTCGTCGTCAAGTGACGAAGACGAGGAGCGGGGGGTGACGCAGAAGAGGACGATGCCGATGCTCATCCGGATCAGCCCGATGCTGGGGATTGCGGCTATCGCGTACCGCAGCTCGCACCTGCAGCTGTCGTACTATGGCAGCGACGAGCGGGTCGAGGCGTTCGTGAAGGAGGGCTACGAGGACGGGGGCGGGATGCCGCCGCAGGTGCTGGACGTGGCCTTCAACGAGAACGCCGAGCAGAACCTGATGGCTGTGGCGTACCAGGACGGCGACCTCGTCACGCTCGACCCCTGGACGCTGCAGCAGAAGCAGTCCTGCCACCTCAATGCCCACACCCTGGCGGCGTCGCCCGACGGGCACACCCTCGCGGCCGGTGACAGCGAGTGCGTCATCTCGCTGTTCGCGTTCGACGGCCTGCGGCTGCTGTGCCGCATCGAGTCTCTCGAGGAGCGCATCATGGGCATCGTCTTTGCCTCCAACAGCTTGCGCTTCTTCGACCTCCGGGGCAACACGTGCAACGTGTGGGAGCCGGCGGTGCTGGTCAAGAAGAACTTGGCCGACGACAGCTCGAGCGAGGAGTCGGACGACTACCTGGCGCCGCCGTCGAACCTGGTATGCACGCGCACGTTTGAGGGCAGCCGGGCCATCACGGCCATGGCCCAGGCGGGCGACACGGCGTACCTCTTCTGCGGGCGCGAGGACGGCTCCATCACGGTGCATGACACCGCCTCGGGCCGGGTGTGCGCGGAGCTCAAGTTCCACGCGCGCATGGTCGACATCCGGCATCTCGCGTGGAACGCCACGGCCAAGGTGCTCTTCAGTGTGGATGCCTCGCGGCGGTGCATGGCCACCAAGATCTCCCTGCCCCCGGCCGCCACAACCGCCACCACTGCCGTGCAGAAGCAGCAGCAGCAGCTCCAACTCCAGCAAGTCACGCACCTGCTCGACTTCCGCGCCTCAGACACGGTGCTCCAAGCCCTCATCAGCCCGGACGCTTCCACGTTCCTCGTCTCAACCCAATCCGGCGAGGAACTCCACGCGGCCCCGTCCACCACAACCCCAACCGAAGCCACCTCCCTCCTCGCCGAATCCACCCACTCCCAATCCAAAGCCCGATGGCTCCCCCACCCAATCTCCTCCGCCCACCTCCTCCTGTTCACCAACGAAGGTACAACCCTCCACCTCTTCCACTGGGCCGACCTCTCCCGCTTGACGCCGTCACAGGGCATCAAACTCGTCCTGCCCGCCCCCTTTGCCTCCCTCCCCCTTCCCGACGATGAATGGCACTCCCGCTCGGGGCTGGCTACGCTGTTCCAGACCGCCGTGATGCCATCTTCAGACCGCAACCAGCAGCAGACGGTGTTTTTGACCCTTGACCTGTCAGCGCTGGATCTTAAACCAGAGGCAGCCGTGCCAGCTAAGCTTACCATCACGCCCACCCCGCGCCGACTAATTTCCCCCGTCCGCTCCGTCCTCGGGGTTCACAAATCAAGCCTATTCTTCCTGAGCGCCCGGGGATGGGTGTGTTCGATCGGCGTCAAGAACCTGGCCGGTAGCGGTGGGGGCAGCAAAGTGGGCAGCACAGCCCTCGCCACCACGCGAGGGAAAGACAAAGATAAGGAAAAAGAAAAGGGGTACTACACGCGGCACTTCTTCATCCCGTCGGTGTGGCAGACGGGTGGGGAGGTGATGGCGAGGGTGGTGTCCAAGGGGACGGTGGCGATGGTGTATCGGGACGAGGTGGTTGTGTTTCAGGGGTTTTTGGAGTTTGAGGAGAAGTGTGCATTTGGTGGGGGGGAAAAGGAGCTGGGGAATGAGAGTGAGGGGGGGAACCAGGGGGAGGGGGGAGGGGTAGTGGTGCCGGTTATTCGAACGGAGGACTAGGGGTGGGAGGCAGGATGTCGACAGCTTTGTTTCTTTTGTCCTTTTCTTGTGTCAGTGGGCGGGGTGGGAAGGTGTTGGGGGTAAAATGCACGGGGTTGAGGAGGCGCTGGTAAGGTGGTGCATCCCATGGGTTTGGGTTTAAAGAAAAGAGGTTACCTAGGTAGTTAATTTGCATCCCAGAATGGTGCTGTGGAATTAATGGAAAACTCTCCAGGTCCTCGCAGCCTGTCACTGGCTTGCCCTGCGCCGCTTCGAAGCGCGCTCTGTTGTGCGCATCGAGGCCCATGCTGCCACCATGCTCGCCCATGGAAGCAAGGGCAGATCTGTTGGCCGAGGGCAAGAGAACCGCCATGGTCGAGACCATCATGGCCGAATCGAGGGAGCCCGTCTTGGTCTGGCACGAGGTTGTCGAGGCAGAGAGTCGACCTCTTTGTTGTGTTGATGATGAATCCACAATTGGCAAGAGCATAGAGAAAAAGTAAAACCCCTGGTCGTTTGTTCTCCAATGCCAAGGCTCATCACGTGGACCCCCGCCAAACAGCAGCCGATGCTATGCGACGTCACTTACCTCGATGAGCACCTCGGCCGCTCCACCACAGCACTGGGACAGCACGGGAGGGACCTCTTCCCTCTTCGGCTAACCACACCCGCCAACAGCCCACCCCGACACGACACGACGTCCGCCACCACCACCTCCTCCATCCCCCTCCCGTCCCTTGATGGGCTGACCACCACACACCATGGCGAGGTACGCGCTGCTCTCCCGACGATTCGCGGCCGCCCGCCCTTCCTGGGTGAAGGCCTGCCTGCCCCCTCCTCGGACACGCTCATTCGCTACCGCTGCCGACCAGCCGCAGGAGCAGCCCTCGTCCTCGCCCGACCGCCGCGTCAAGCTCGTCGAGGTCGGCCCCCGCGACGGCCTCCAGAACGAGAAGCGGCCCATCTCGCTGGCTACCAAGCTCGACTTGATCGACCGCCTGGCCAAGACGGGCCTGACGAGCATCGAGGCCGGCTCCTTCGTCTCGCCGAAATGGGTGCCCCAGGTGCGCCCCCCCCCCCCCCCCCCCCCCCTCCCCCTCCACCACCCCTCCTCGTTGCCCTCAACTTCTAACCACCCTCTCCACCGCAGATGGACAACTCCTCCGAGATCCTCCAGCACCTGCTCCAAACCCCGCCGTCGTCCCCGCACCCGCTCACCTTCTCATTCCTCGCGCCTAACCTCAAAGGCCTGACCAATGCCTTCACCATTCTCTCTCAGCACCCCAACCGCTTCGCAAGCGAGGACGCCGCCCCCACGCCGGACAAGCCCGCCCTCGAAATCGCCGTCTTCGCCGCCGCGACCGAGTCCTTCTCGCGCAAGAACCTCAACTGCGACATCGCCACCTCCCTCGCGCGCTTCCGCGAGGTCATCCAAGCCGCCAAGGACACCCACGCGCTGCGCGTGCGCGCCTACATTTCGGTCGTGCTGGGCTGCCCGTTTGAGGGGTACGACGTGGACCCGCACCGCGTGGCGCAGGTTGCCACCGAGCTGCTCGAGATGGGCGCGGACGAGATTGCGCTCGGGGATACCACGGGGATGGGCACGGCGCCGAGGACGAAGGAGCTGCTGAATTGTTTGAGTGCTGCCGGGGTGAGGAATGAGGATGTGGCGATGCACTTCCATGATACGTACGGCCAGGCGCTGGTGAATACGGCGGTGGCGCTGGAGCATGGGATTCGGACGTTTGATTGCAGCGTTGGCGGGCTCGGTGGGTGTCCGTACTCGCCGGGGGCCACCGGGAATGTCGCGACGGAGGATGTCGTCTATTTTATGGAGACGCTGGGGATGGACACGGGGGTGGATCTGGATGCTGTGGTGGACGTGGGCGACTGGATCACGAAGGAGATTGGGAAGGAGAATGCCAGTACTGTTGGCAAGGCCGTGCTCGGCGCGCGGAAGCGGGCTGAGGCTGAGGCCGCGGGGGCACAGGCGTAGTGGAGGCATATGTGAGGAATACAGCATTGGTCAAGCACATGTTGACTGATGTTGCAGTGACTGTGTCCGCTACCGTCCCGTTATGGCCTGGGTTTGGCTGTGCCCCTGACCGGCTGTATCTCGCACCCCTCCTGCCCCTATCTGGCAGAGAAGCATCTGGGAGTTCAGACAAAACAACACAATTCCAACGCTCGCTCTCCAACACTGGGCGACGGCTTCAACTAGTGTAAAATTCCTCCGCCAGGGGCGTCTTTCTGCGGGCAATACCGTCTCAGTCTAAGAAAACAGCCACACAGCGCCCGCCGCCGGCATCGCAGCATGAGGAGACGGAGCAGTCGGGACCATCGTCACCAAAGGCGTCTCGATCAGTCGTACATTGGCGATTCAATGCCCCAGCAGCCGAAGCCCTATTGCGACACCATCAGCAGGCTCGTGTCGTGCCAGACGAAATCGTCAAGCCCACCGCAGCCTGCAAGACCGTCAACGTGTCGGTCAACGACGAGGTGCGTCGTATCCTATCCCCAACAGAGGCGATGAGACCACTCGCGACCCGCCTGGACCACATCCGCGAGATTTGCCACGCCCCCGGGGACAAGAAGATCGACCTCATCTTCCATGCTGGCCCCTTCAAGTAGACAGCTCTGTCACCCCTCACCGTCCGCTCCGGAGCCGCGCTCCCCGCGACCCCATCGCTCGGCCGTCTGCACCTTACCCCGTCCCTCCCCGCCCCCGCCTGGACCTCGAGCTTACCCGCATCCCCCGGCCGTCCCCCCCCCCACGGCCTGCCCCTTGGCGGCCCCCAGCCCGGCGCCGCCCGGTTCCCCCCCAGCTCTCCGGTGGCGGGGTCCTGAAAGTCAAGGAAACCCACTCTAACGGTAAGTCGGTCAAGATCAAGAGCCAGGCGGCCAGCTCCGACCGCCACGACGGCTTCGACACCAACTACGTCGCCCTGTTTGATGCCGATCATCTATCCCTCTGCCTGTCGCTCGCTTGGCCGCCGTCTCCTCCGGGATGTTGTGCTCGAAACGTAGCAGCACCGACTGGCGCCCAATTGTCTTCGTTGCCACTGAGAGCAATTTGGTGATAAATCCAGGGAAAGAGCCCGAGGTGCAGGACTTCAAGGACGAAGGTCGAGATAGTCACAATGAGGAGCTGGCGATTGCGGTTGTATTCTCGGAAACGGATATGGCAGGCCCGTTTCTCCCGCTCATGCTCGCCCGGTCGAGATGGCGATCAACCTGAACCCGTGGCGGGAGGATGGGGCAGGTTTGCGGGTTATATATATTCATTTCTGAAATTTGATTCTGTTAGATGGCAAAGGGGAGAGCAGGACGGGTTCATTAGTGTTTCGTCACAATTACGGGATCGCTTCTCGGGCTGGTTGTTTTAGGCACGGCAGCCTGCGTTGGGATAAAAGCAAGCGACCAATTTATGGATCAACAACGGGGCACCGTACACATGCCAAATCTTGATGTCCAAGTCCTGTCTATTGATCGTCTTTTGCAAAGGTATTTGCTACAATAAACGGAAAACACGTTGTCGCCTCGACATAAACCTGGTCCTGGTCAGCAGATGTCTACCCACAAAAACACACGTCAACTTACCTTGACAGCATCCGCCCCAATCTTGATCTTGCCCCACGACACAGCCTCGTCGGGTCGCGCCCCCGCATCACTCCCGTCAAACTCCTGGGCCGTGTTGATGTAGACGGCCGACTCGGCGCCGTTGCGCATCAGGCAGGCATTCGCAATGTGGTGCTTGATGACGCCGCCGCCGAGGATGATCATGCCGGCGCGCTTCGCCCGGACGGCGAGGGTGTTGATCTTGCGGATGTCCTCGACGATGTCGACGCGCA
The DNA here is from genome assembly GCA_033296695.1 of Staphylotrichum tortipilum. NCBI lineage: Eukaryota > Fungi > Ascomycota > Sordariomycetes > Sordariales > Chaetomiaceae > Staphylotrichum > Staphylotrichum tortipilum. The sequence continues at coordinate 10,400 of MU855683.1, forward strand.
GCTGAGCCGGCGACGTCTTGAAGGTGTGAAAGTACAACATGTCGCCGAGGCTGCCGTCGGTGAGGGCGGGGCAGAAGACGGGGATGTTGTTCTTGTAGGCCCAGTAGTAGACGGAGCGCTCGTCGTTGATCTCTTTGCCGAGGCGGTGGATGATCTTGGACGGGGTCCAGTGGATCTCGTCGTCGATGCCGCGGCTGGCCTCCTGCTCGGCGAACATGGCGTCGAGGATGGGTACGACCCAGTCCTCGAAGGCGCAGTAGTTGGAGTTGGGCACAACGAGGTTGCCGATGCGGTTGAGGCCCTTGGCACGCAGCTCGGCGCCCGGGGCGCTGAAGGACGACATGTAGGTGTCGCCGAGGCACTTGATGAAGTCCTCCTCGATGCCGCCGGCGGTGGTGACGATGGCCGAGACGTGGTTGTGCTGGACCAGGTAGCGGAAGACGCCGCGCAGGCCAGACGAGATCATGTTGGAGGTGTAGCCCAGGAAAATGGTGGTCTTGTCGCCCGTCTCGGGGTCTCTCCAGGCGCGCTGGGTGTGCGGCGGGTTAGTGTGGACTGGGGAGTGGGCGCCGTGACGGCCGCGCGTGCAAAGCAAGCTTCAACCGGCGCGTACCATTTCGTTGATGATGCGGACAGCCTCGCACATGGACGAGGCCTGGAACCCCATGTGCCTCATGCCCTGGAAGAGGTCGTCGACTGTGATGGGGCGGCCCTTGAACTTGTTGAAGTCGAGCTCCTCGACCTTTTGCGAGCCCTCGGGCATGGCGTCCGACTTGACCAGCACCGCATCGGTGGCGGCGCTGGGAGGGAGTTGCGCTGCCATGGTACTCGTGCCTCTATAAGCGGCCTTGTCTTTGTGACAGCGCAGTGGATGGCGTTGAGGATGCGCCAGGCAACCAGGAGTCCAGGACTTCCGCTGCTGTTGCTCAGTAGACGGGGAGGGCAAGGCTGTTTGTCGTGTTCTCCTGCTCCTCTGCAGTCAACTCTCGAAACCGCGGTCTTCCAGCTTGCACCCGCTTCCCTGTTGCACGCTGGTCGTCTGACTGTCCCCAAAATCCATGTCCATCCCAAGTTGAGCCCCTCCTCGACTTTGTTCTTGTTCCATGTGCAAGTGGGGGGAAATTTTGACACAAGGCGCCAATGGGGCTGGCGGGCTGCTGGTGGGTCGTTGGTGGACCCGTGCAGCTGCAAAACGCATCGCGAGTGTCTGATTGGTGCGGGCCAATGAGGTGGGACCAAGCGCCCTGCGGCAGTCCCCACAGTTTCTGGCCTCGCGCCAGCTCTGGACCCACAGGGACCCACATGCTCGGCAGCCGTCCAATCTGCAGGCAATGCATGCGGCTGGCTCCTCTTGTCCACTCCACAACATCGAACTCGACGCCTTTTGCATCTACACCACAACCCCGAGCACCCAGCCCAGCCCTGCCCTGGCATCGCCAGCGCGCGCCATCGTCATCAAAATCGAAATCGCCATCGCAGCCAGCCACTGTTTTACCCCTTCAACGACTTTATCGGGCATCCGCCTTGGGTCCCCGACCCGCCCAGCGAGACCCGACCCGTGGCGTGTGCAACGTCGTGGATCGTGGCCATCCTCGAGTCCAGCCTCGGCGCGAACCTTCAACACGTCGTGACCCGCACTATTCGAGCTCGCCGCGGATTCACCTGACACACAACCCGAACCACACTCAGCCGACAAACCAGCCACCAGTGGCCGACGACGAACCCGACGACTGCCCATCAACCCCCTCAGCCGCGCCTGTTGGGCCCCATCCGACCGACCCATCGGACCTTAACCATGAAAAGTTGATGGGCAGTTTCCGACGACGTGGAAATGTACGCCAATTGCCCCCGTTTCCACCTTTCCCCTCTCATCCCCCACCCGGCCATATCTCTCCCCGCCCCCGAAGTCGGTCGCGCCTGTTGCTGTCTTGTCAACAGTGTCGCCCTCTCCTCTCGATCGCGAATTGCCGCTCCGTCCACCCCCCAGCTCTGACTAACTGTTGTCGCGCAGGTCGAGGTACACTGGAAGCCGCTTTGACGGCGATCGTCGAGGCTCCCGATCCCCCCGCGAGAGGTCCCCGTACGGCGATCGGGGGGACCGGGGCCTGCCATATCCCGACCCCGACCGCCGCCGCGCCGCCCCAGATGCCCGTGGAAACCCGCCCAACTTCCCCCCGGCCCGCGACAGCTTTCGGGATTCCCTATCCGGCATCCAGCCCCCACGCGGCCCCAAGGCTCTGTTGGATCCCCCCAGCGGCCCTCGCGGCGGTGGATTTGCCGGCGATTTCCGTGGCGGCCGAGGCCGCGGCGGCGCCCGCGGTCGCCCCTGGCGTGACGGCGATCGGGACGGCCCACGCGATAGGGAAGAGCACCGAGGTGGTTCTCATTTGAGAGAGGAGAGGAGCCGTGAGCGGGACCGCCTACACCACGACCGCGACCATTGGCAGCGCGACCCGCGCGACCAGCGTGACCCGCGAGACCAGCGAGAACAGCGCGACTTGCGTGACCTGCGAGACCAGCGCGAACGTGACCAACGCGATTTCCCGAGAGCCCGAAGGCCAACCCCGCCCCCATTGCGCCCACGCTCGCCCGTTCCCGTCGGACGAGATTTCAGAGATGCGAGAGACGCACGGGACCCGCCCTTGGGAGTCGACGCCGACCGAGCGAGACGCGGTTCTAGAGATGGTCCCCTCTCTGCCGGCTCCTCCAACTCGGATCCCATGTTCGCCCAATCGTCCTTCCGTGGCGGATTTGCTCGCGGCGGCGGGAGGGGAATGGGCCGTGGCCGTGGCGATTGGGACCAGAGAGGTGGCAGGGATAGGGGAACCTTTTACGACGACCGAGATCGTTACCAACGGAGCCGGTCTCAAGAGAGTCGGTGGGGGCGAGAACCGGATGAACGGGACCACCGGGAAGCCAGGTATCCCGATACCGTCCGTGACCTGCGAGACGACCGCGAAATCAGGGCCCGCGAAAACAGAGACCGAGAGCTCATCCGCCCCAAGCCGGACCGCGTGTCGCACGAACCCCCCTCTGCCAAAGACGTCTCGCCCCCGCCTGTCGCCCCATCTGCCCCTGCCTTTGGCTCAGTCCCGAGCCGCCAGTCAACCTCGACCGACATCCAGTCTCTGACCGGAAAAGCCCCTCCGACGGGTCCTAGAGCCCTGACCGAAGAGAGACCGGTTTCGGCCGGCCACAGCGTTGCGAGCGAGCGGCCTCCTCCCACTGGCCCGGCAAAACCCGCGCTGTCCGACGGAGGCCCTCCTATCCCTCTTGGGCCTCGAGCGCAGCAGCAGAAACAGCAACGCTCAAGCAAGCAGTGGATCAACCCCTCGCTTAGCGTCAAGAAGGCCCAACAGGAATCGCCCAAGACCGCCAGGTCCCAAAATTTCCCGGCGCAGCAAGCCAGGTCCGCTGGGAGCTACACGTCCGGCACGGAATTCCATCGCGACTTTGATAAACGCCCCCGTAGCCCTGGGGCTCGCTCGGATTCTCACGCCGGCGGAGGTGAGCGGTTTGGGTCCTACGTCGCCACGGGCCCGAACGAGATCGTCATCAAGTCCGAAAGGGGCACTCAGTCCGCCAGGACGTCGGTCGACCGTGAGACCAGGACGATCCCCAGTGGCGGCGATGTGTTGATGGGGGGGACGGATTCGGGTCGCCCGGCCCGAGAGCAGGATATCCGTCCCACTGAACAATTCGTAAGCCCTATGGTCTCTAGAAACATTGCAGTGACTATGCTAACAAGACGGAACAGGAAACGGGCGATTCTGCCCCCGCGGAGAAAAAGCTCACCGTCCTCGCCATCCCACCGTCCCGCGTCCACCTACCGTCGAGAGGACCTTCGGGGCCCATCTCGGACGAAGCTTCCGAGTCGGACGACGAAGACATGGATGTGTATTTTGACCGGGAAATATCCAAAACGGAAGCCGAGCTCCAGAAGCTCAAGGACGCCGTTGACAAGGTCCCGATGCCCATCATCAGGAAATACGCTACCGCGGTCCATGAAGCTTTGCTTGAGGTGGCGACCGACAACACGGGTTTGATGGGCCTCATTGGCCCACTTCCCGAAGATTTCACGTTCCCCTGCCCCAAGCCCGGGACTGAAGCGGCTGGGAAGGTAAAGACCGACGCAGGGCCTCGGCAGGTCGAGTCTCAGGAGAAGCCGGCCCCCGCCCGCGAACTCTCTCCGATCCCCACCGTGGAGCAGCCGGACGGCAGTGTCACCCACCCCCCGGAGCCCCAGCCAAAGGTCGAAGAAATGGATACCGAGGGCTCGGGGCTTCCTCCAGTGCCGACCGTGGAGGACACGAAGCTGCCGGACGACAGTGTGGATGTGCGGCGTGGTCTGGAGCCGCGGGTCGGCAGGGCAGACCGCCGGTCGGTGTCGGCCGCCCAGGACGGCCCCGTCTTCCCCCACGAGGCCTTCGACCAGGCTGAAACGGAGCGGAGCAGCGCATCGCCCGACGAGGAGAGCGACGACAGGACCGAGGACGACGCGAGCATCTACGGTAGTGTCGAAATTGTTCGCGAGTTCTCGGCCACGCCACCCACCGAGGACCTGCCCATTTACAACGTCAAATCCTGGGAACAGAGCAGGCGGGTTCGCAAAGCCGGCCTCATGCCCTGTCAGTCTCAGTTTGGCCAGTTCCTGGCGGACTGCACCAAGGAGCAAAACATCGCCGTCAACTTTGCGCAAGAAGCGCTGCGTCGCGATTATTCCAGGAACTACGAGGCCTACTTGCGGTTCACCTTGTCGGACGACCCAGCCGCCATCAAGAGCCGCGATTACTTCGCCGGTTCCTCAACGCAGCCAGGGACCAGCGGTAAGTCGGCAAGCTCAGACTCGAAGCCTGAAGGGGGCCGAAGAGCAGCGAGCCGTTTCTCCACCGAGCTGGATCTCGAGGCGGCGATTAAGGAGTCCATCCGCGAGCACCAGGAGAGGAAAGAGCGGGAGGAGAGAGCAGAGAAGGAAAAATACCGCAGTGATAAGGAGGCCGTTATCCCTACCATGTTTTGGACCGAGGAGGAGAAGGAAGCCATCTCGTTCTACGACACGGCCGGGCTGCTGCCGCTGGAGAAGCTCGTGGCGGCGTGGCAAGTCGTGCCTCGCCACGTCAACTTCTCCCAGGAAGAGGCGGACAAGTTCGAGAAGGCGTATCTCGAGTCACCTAAGCAATGGGGCAGGATCTCCAAGGAGATGGGCGCCCGCGATCCCGGGACGTGCATCCTGTACTACTATGCCAAGAAGCGCGAGCTCAACCTCAAGGACAAGCTTAAGAAGCAGCCTAAGCGGCGCAAGAAGGGTCGAGGCAAGCAGCGTTCCAGCGCACTGGTGTCGGAGCTCGGTAATACCGAGAACGAGACGGAGGACGCGGCAGCCCAGGAGACGGGCGAGAACGGCGAGCGCCGTCGGCCCCCGCGCCGTGCTGCGGCACCCGTCTGGGGCAACGAAGCGACGCCCAACGCAGACTCGGACGGCGCCACACCAGCACCCACGCCAGGCCGCCGCAGGGCAGGCACCACGGCCGACTCGAAGAACGAAGCCGGCGGAGAGAAGGCGGAAGGCAAGAGGGGCGGGCGGAAGCCGCGAACAGCGCGGGCAGAGAAGGAAGCAAAGCCGCCCAAGCAGCTGGCACAGGCTCCCGCCGGCGGCGTGCCTCTTGCTGTTCCAGCCAAGGCGGGCAGGTCCCGCGCCAACTCCAAGGCCACAGGCCCGGAGTGGCTGTCGCCGCAGACGCCCGTCGACCTCGCCGCCCGCGTCCCGCTCCCCTTCGAGCCGCCTCAGGGGGCAATGCAGCTTCCCCTGCACCCCAGCCAGCAGCTGGCAATGCCCGCTCAGTCCCCGATTCCGTCTACCATCTCCGAGGTCATGGCGCCGCCGTCCCTCCGTCCCGAGCCGCCCCCGCCGCCTACGGCAGTCCCGACATTCGAGATCTCCCAGCCGGCGGGGCTGGAGCGCATCCGCACCCCGCAGCAAGCGTCGAGCTACTGGAGCGTCTCCGAGACAACCGACTTCCCGGGATTACTGCTCGCCTTCGGGACGGATTGGGTCAAGATTGCCCATCACATGCAGACCAAGACGGCGACCATGGTAGGCTTAGCCCCCATCCTCGGTCGTTGAAAGATCCAACAGCCCGCTAACTTCAGCAACAGGTTAAGAACTACTACGTCCGGCAGACCAAGGAAGGAGGCAAGCCGGAATGGGAACAGATTGCCATGGAGGCCGACGCCAAGGCGCAGAGGGGCGAGAAGAGGCCCGCCCCGCCCACGCCGACGCAAGGGCCGAGAAAGCGATACGACGTGTCGTCGACGGGCCACCGGCCTCTCGCTGCCGCGGAGCCTGAGGAGGCGCTGATCACAAAGGTCGAAGGTGGCCAGCAGAACCAGCCCTTCTCGCGCTTCCAGGTCCCGATCCAGGCCGTGCCGGTGTCCCACCCGCTGGTTCAACCTGCGCCGGTCGCCATGGCCGCGCCTCTCGCCGTGGCGCCGGTACCACAACAAGTCGCGCCAAGTGGACCGGTCGTCACCCAAGCCATGTCTCCGCACACCCACCCCCTCCGACTGCCCGGCCCTGGCTTTGCGTATCCGGAGAGGGAAGCGGAGGCCCTGGCGCAGCCGCAACCTCACCAGCCTGTGCGAATCTCGCAGAAGCCAGCCCCTGCGCCTGCCACCGCTCCCCAGGTGTCCGAACCCGCGCCGCCTCTTGCCGCTTGGGCGATAGACATTGGGCAGCAATTTTCGCTGCTGGGACCCGCGAAAGAGGCTCGTACCGCCCGCGACAACCGCGAGCGGCAGAGGCTTGACTTTGCTCGGCGCGAGTCTCCTCGCCCGGTGGAGCGGGCGCCCCCGCTGCGCATGAAGCAGGAGCCTGAACCAGCGCAGCCGCTGCACCACGCCGAGGCGTGCCCGCCGCAGTTCCAGCCGGCCCAGCGGGCGATGCCGCCTCGCGCCGAGGCGCCGCCCCTGGCGAGACAGCCAGAGCCGCCTGCCCGGACTGCCCCCCCGGCACCGCAGTCATATGTCTCGCCCGTCCATGCGCAGCCGCCCCGCAACTTGTTCAACGAGCCGGCACCGCACCCTGCCCAGGCGCCCCCGCCGAACGAGCGGCCCGTGCCGGCCATGCAGCGGCCCATCGTGTCGATGCAGGAGCAGTACGGCACCATCCCGGTCTCTGCACCCCCTGCTCCGCCCCATGTCCCGCCCCCAGCGACCCAGCCAGCTGCAGCGCATGCTCCGCCGCCAGGTCCGCCTCGCGCTCCCGAGCGCAAGGTGAATATCATGTCGTTGCTCAACGACGACACACCTCCGCCTGTCAGGGCGCCCGCGCCCGAGGTGTTCAAGAGAAGCTCGACACCGCAGCCGCAGCAGCCGCAACAGCCCATGAGCCGGCAACCGCAGCCGGCACCGGTAGCTGCCACCCCGCTCTCGCGCAGGGAGGTCGACCCTGGATATCCGTATGCCCGCAACCCGGCTCAGGCGCCGCCGTCAGGGATCCCGCCGCTCAAGCCGTACCACACGCAGTCGCCGCAGCCGCAGCACATGCGGGTGCCGAGCACAGGCATGGCGTCGGGCATGGATCCGGCGGCAGAGGCGCAGCGCGACTACTACGCGCGGCATCCGTACCAGGCTCAGCATGCTGTGAGCTCGGCCAATTCGCCGCAGTCGCAGCAGGCACACTACGGCCAGCCCGGTCAGCACCCCCATCACCCGTCGCAGCAAGCCCAGATGGGTTACCAAGGGCAGCCGCCGCAACAGCAGCAGCAGCCGCCACAGCAGCCACCGCCTCAATCTTACCAGCAGTACAACCAACCGCGTGCAGCCTCTCCGACCCCGCAATATGCTACGCATCCTCAGATCTCGAGCAGGCGGGAGGCGCCATCGTCTGCTGGTGAGCCGTGGCCGCAACAGCAGCAGCAGCCACAAGCAATGCATCAGCACCAGCACCCGCAGCACCAGCAGCACCAGCAGCCGCCCCAGCCCCAGCCCCAGCACCACGCGCATCACCAGCAGCATCCGTCGCAGCCGGGCTGGCCTCAGGCCCACCAGGCGCCCCCGAAGACGGCGCAGCCCGTGCCAGCACAGTCGGCATGGGGCGCTCAACACGGCAGCGTCCAGGCGAAACCGGCGGTTAGCAGCCCCCTGCCGCAACAGCATCTTGCCTGGCCGACTTCCGGCTCCAGTCAGCAGCCGCATCCGCTCAACCTCCGGGATTCACGCGGCCCACCGGTGTACGAGTCGCAAAGCCCGACGGCACGCATGCACCGCATGGGCCATCAGTCACACGGCTCGATCGGCGGCGGGCGATACGCGCCTGGTCCACAAGAGCCAGCCAGGCGCGGCGAGCCGGTGCCGCAGCAGGTCAGCCAGCAGCCCTACGCGCGGTACTCCAACACTCCCGGGCCAGCACACCAGGCGCGGGATCCCGTCGGCGGGGTAAGGAGCTACACGCCCGTCACGGGCGGGTTTGACCCGCGCGGCCCGCCGCCAGGCCCTCCCCCGTCCCAGCAGGAGCAGCAACAACAGCGCCAACGACCCCCAGAGCAACAACCGCCCCCGCAACCCCATTCGCAGCACCAACAACCCCACCACCACCACCACCACCACTCCCACTCCCACAGCCACAGCCTCAGCCACGGCCAGCCGCCACCCCAACAGCAGCAGCAGCAGCAGCACCCGGGCGTCGCGCAGGGGGGGTACATGACGCAGCAGGAGGCGATGAGGGAGCAGCAGATGAGGGAAGCGCAGATGAGGGAGCAGCAGATACGGGAACAGCAGATGCGGGAACAACAGCAGCAGCAGCAGGTTCAGGGGCAGCAGGGGCAGAGGGATCCGGGGTCGGCGGGGGGGTTGTTGGGGAGGCAGTTACGGCCGGGACCAGAAGGGCCGGGGATGCATGGGGGTTATGAAGGGGCGAGGAGGTATTGATGCCCTCTTGGGAGGGTGGGGGTTAGGAAAGGGAGAAAAAGTATGGAGTGAGCGGGAATGGGGGTTGGTTGGTAGGGATGAAGGATATGAATGAAATGCTATGGAAAGGGAGGACGCTGGGGGGTGAATGTTTTTGGGGTTTGGCAACGATGATTTGACTGGCCATGGGATGAGGGGGTCCGTTTTTCTTCTCTTGACGCTCTAGTTTGGTTTGGGGCGCTGTCGTTTGATGTTTTGTTTTGTTTTGTTTATTGAGATAGGGAGCGAGTGAGGTAGAGCGCATGGGAGGTAAATATAGTGTATTTTACCAACTGACTTCCTGATCTCCTAACCGCCGGGTTTTGTGCCCTGTTTGGAGAGGAATTCGGACATATGTACACAACTCATTTTGGCCTCCAAACTTAATCTAGTGCATGCTTCAAAGGTTGTGCTGTGTATCTGGCAGCGAAAGCCGCTCGAGCGCCTCAAGACGGTGGCCAACAAGCTCCGAGAACTCATCCGCGAGGCAGAGCGGCTCTATGAGGCCGCCAACGCCGACAGGAGTCCGCGGGCGCTGTTCCAGACCACGCTCGAGGTCCTCAGGGACAGGGTCGCGGAGTGGGGCGAGGAGTGGCTGGGCAACGTGAAAATTCCCGCCATCAACAACGTGGCGGCGCTGGCGCAGCGGTTTCATATCGACCTGCTCGAGGACAAGGATCAGCTGAACCTGCCGGACCTCGACAAGGCCACAGTCGAGGACATCCGCACCCTCAACAATCGGTTCCGCGAATGGGCCGAGAGCGTAGGCGAGGACCCCAACGCCGGACTTCCGCCTGATCCTCGGCTTTGCGGCTTCCTCGCCATCAACGCCCTCTCTCTCCGCGAGCTTGCTACGCTGCCAGAGCATCTGCCGCCACTCCAGCCCGCAGTAGACCAGGACGAGTTCCTCCGCCGGAGGGCCCAGTTCCACTGCGGGCAGCTCTGGTTGGTAGATTCTCGCGCAGCGCTGTCGTACCACGAGGGAGAAGACTCGGATCCGCGGTATTGTGGCTGGATGAAGATCGGTGTGAGCAGCTTACCCGACGCCTGGTTCTACTCGGTATGGATGCTGGGGGAGGGGGATGGGGATGACAAGATCGAGTGTGCCGAAAACCCCAAGGACTCTGGCACGTCCTGGTACGTTGGAAGGTGAGGGTGGCTTTGGACTCCGGGGTGTTGTCGAGAGCGGTCTCGAGCATTTCATGTCGGAGGAGGCAAATGACAGGAGACAAATAGAAATAGAGAGACGAGGATAGGATCATTCATCATTCGCACCTGCGGTCCCGACGACCTTTGGTCTCCCTAGAAGAGTCTCCCAGGCGCTCCTCTCGTCTTCCTCCGAGCGCTCTAACCGAGCCTTCGTAGTGCCAAAACCCCGGCTGCACTGACGGATCGCCATCCTGCAGCGGGCAACCATCTAAAATTAGACGTTCGTTGCATAAGGTTGGGCTTTGCAACTCTTGGCGGCGGCTGGGCTGTGCTCCGGGAACGGTTGTCACTAATGAGCCTCTAGCAGATCCTTGGTTGTCAATACAAGCTATAGGTCACGATAAGCTCTAGGCCATGTGAGAGTCAGTCTCCGAGTCCCTGGGTTTGTCACTGCTGCCCCACCACAATGCGCCGTGCAACCGACAAACCCAAGTTTCTTATCGATAACGACCATTGCTGTGCGACTTCAGGCCATGTGGGTCAAAAGTTGCCCATCCCGACATCGCTTGTGAGTTTTTTGTGGGCGAGTGTGAACCCACTTTGGCTTCGAGGGGGTGAGTGACTCCTCCGTCTTGCATCTCGAATTGAGGCAACAACAACAATCTTGTCATCGAGTCACCGAGTCACCGCTGGAATTGCGAGGGTTATAAGCTCCCCTCGTCTTGGGCGGCCCTCCCCAAACTCAATTGATCCTCCTGTCATCCCAATTCGCACTCGCATCTGACTGACCGTCTGTCTTACTCGACCTCGACCCTCGCCATCTGACTCTCCTAATCTTCTTACACACCCCATCTCACTCCCGCTCTTACTCTTACTCACCCGGCCCGCCGCTCCCGCTCCCGCTCCCCTCTCCCGTCTGACAACCAACCCGGCCCCCGACCCCCCGCCTCACCCCCTCCCAACCCCCACAATGGCCTTCCGTGCATCCCTGCGCCTCGCCGCCGCCGCCCGCCCGGCGGCTGCCCGCTTCTACTCGCAGGCCACCGCCGTGCCCACCGCGAGCGCCGCCTCGGTCACGGCCGCCCAGATCAAGCGGGACGCCGCCCTCCCCAACCCCGACCCGGCCGAGGACTCGCCCAGCGCCGCCCTCGTCCGCGAGCATGCCCCCTTCATGGTCGCCACCTACGCCCGTCCCCCGCCCGTCTTCGTCAAGGGCGAGGGCTCCTACCTGTGGGACGTCGAGAACAGGAAGTACCTCGACTTCACCGCCGGCATCGCCGTCAACTCGCTCGGCCACTGCGACCCCGAGATAACCAAGCTGATGGCCCAGCAGGCCAAGACCCTCGTCCACGCCTCCAACCTCTACTACAATCCCTGGACCGGCGCCCTCTCCAAGCTGCTCGTCGAGAAGACCCTCGCCTCGGGCGGCATGCACGACGCCGCCTCCGTCTTCATCTGCAACTCGGGCTCCGAGGCCAACGAGGCCGGCATCAAGTTCGCCCGCAAGGTCGGCAAGGTCCTCGCCCCGGACGGCTCCAAGACCGAGGTCGTCTCCTTCCGCAACGCCTTCCACGGCCGCACCATGGGCTCGCTCAGCGCCACCCCGAACCCCAAGTACCAGGCGCCCTTCTCGCCCATGGTGCCCGGGTTCCGCGTCGGCGACCTCAACGACATGGCCGCTATCCCCTCGCTCGTGACCCCCGCCACCTGCTCCGTCATCGTCGAGCCCATCCAGGGCGAGGGCGGCGTGCAGGTCGCCTCGGACGAGTTCCTGCTGGCGCTGGCCCGCCGCTGCCGCGAGGTTGGCGCCGTCCTGCACTACGACGAGATCCAGTGCGGCCTGTCGCGCACGGGGTCCTTCTGGGCGCACTCCCACCTGCCCAGCGACGCCCACCCGGATATCATCACCACCGCCAAGGCCCTCGGCAACGGCTTCCCCATCGGCGCGACAATCGTCAACGCGCACGTCGCGGAGAAGATCAAGGTCGGCGACCACGGGACGACCTTTGGCGGGAACCCGCTCGCCTGCCGCCTGGCTGTGAACATTGTTGAGCGCCTGGCGGAGCCGGCGCTGCAGGGCGAGGTGGTCAGGAAAGGGGAGCTGTTCCGCGAGGGGTTTGAGAGGCTGCGGAAGAGGTTCCCCGAGCTGGTGAAGGAGGTTAGGGGGAAGGGGCTTATTTTGGGGCTGCAGCTGAGCGAGGACCCGTCGGGGATTGTGAAGGCGGCTAGGGAGAGGGGGCTGCTGGTTATTACCGCGGGGACGAACACGCTGCGGTTTGTGCCGAGCTTGGTGATGAGTGAGGAGGAGATTGCGGAGGGGCTGGCGATTCTGGAGGAGGCGATTGCTGCGATGAGGAAGTAGGGGGGCGGTTCACCTGTGTTTTTCGGGTTTGTTTTTGATCGGTTAGGCATTCGCTAGCGTCTAGATCTGGATGCCTTCTTTTTCCGTCTGGATGGAGTTGGTTGGGTGGGGGTCAAAAGGTCTGAGCTTGTTCTGCCATTGCCGTCGTGGTGACCCGCCGGTGACTCTGTCCCTTCCTGTGCTGTGTTGGCGAGTCGGTCGTGGTGGATGTGTAACGGCACGTCACGCCCCCCTCCCCAGATGTTGACTCTGTCCTCATGAAACACATCACGGCACGTTACTCTTGTCCACCGTAGCCGCCTTCAGGGGCAAACCACACCACCACCATCCTCCTCCTCGAACTGAGGCAGATGAGCAACCAAATGACACCCCCCACATTCGTTCCACCTTGCTACGTAACCTCCCTCTTGTGGCCACCGCGCCTCGAAGGGGGAGCAGGGCAAGGCAGAGGGTGCCACTTGTCCACACCTACTTGCTTCCTTGACGCAGCAACCGACAACCCTCGCAGACAGTCAGGGGTTGTCCATCCCACAACCAAATAAACACCTCACTCATCACTCACTCCTCAAATTTAATGCCCACCCTTCCTCCCTTCCCCTGCCGCCGCCGTTACCCGCCGGCTACCCACATCCTATCCACCCCTCCGTCTGCCACGCGATATCCGTACCTCCCTCGCCATCTGGCGGTGACACTCTCAGGGCCCAGATGACTCAACCCTGCCAACCCACCCTGACTCCTCGACAGACCGGCCCCCGCAGCCAACCGTCCCCCAACCGCGGTCCGCCACGAAACACCCCGGGATGGGCAAGTGGACTGAGTAAATGAGTGAGGACCTTCCTAAGAACTGACGGGGCCCTCGAGGACTGACTGGCCCCTACCCGACAGGAGAAAGAAGAAAATGCTGCAACCTTCGCCTGCCAGATTGAGATCACCACCACCCACCCGCCCGCCAGCCCGCAAACGAAAGGCATGAAACGAAACGCGCAGTGCTGAAACACACGCCACGTGTAAACCGCGCGAGGGCACTGGGCGAGAAGCATGGTTGGTGGTTGTCATTGGGCCAGAAGCAACGGTTTGGGAGGTGGTTGGCCAGTGGAAGGGGTTTGCGGCCCTCCCTTGGATTGGTTGTCTTGGGGGATGCATTGGTCGGCTTGGAAGGGGAGGGGTGGGTTGTCATTCGTTGTGGAATTTTTTGGGTTTTCAGGGAGGCGGAAGGGGGGTTCAGAGCATGTCATCTCATCTCATCTCATCTCACTTTGATGCAGTGTTTTGAGCCGTCAGATCTGATGGGCAGGCAGGTCGGTGGTGGAAACGGGAAACATCACATCAAGGGACATCACCAACTTCCTCGTCAGTGCCAGGGTGATCAACTCCCCAGCTCACCTCATCTTCACGTAGCAATGCAAACACATCAAAACCGATCATGAAATCATGTAGTTTGTACCAAGGCCCAAGCCCTTTTCTCTAGCGAGTGCCCCATCTCTCTTCCCCTTGCTATTGCTAATGTTACACGCCCATCAACCCCAAGGCTCCCGTCCCCCAAGTTGCAACAAAAACGAACGCCGGTGATGGATGAAGAAGTGAATGAGTAAAAAACAAAAAGTTTCGCGGGTCAGAATGGAATCCAGTCCCCGATCCTTCTTGAGGACAGGGCTGGTGTGGCTTGTGCCGCAGCAACGGGATAATCCGCAAGCGGAAGAACCCCGTCGGAGGAAGCCAGGAAAAAGAAGGGGTGGGTATAGAAACCAGAACAGAAAAAGCCCCATGCAAATCAAGCCATGCGCCATCCATCCACCAACGAACGAATGACGACCATCAGAATCGAACTCCCCTCAAATCCAGTCCAGTCCAATCATCCCTTGGAAAGAGAGTCCCTTAGAAGAGCACGAACTTGCCCGCACCGCGGAACCTGCGGCGCACCTTCGCAGCCGTCACATCCAGGTTAGAGCTCTCGCCCGCCTTGCACACAGTCCCCGGCGCAACCGGCTGGACGGCGCTCCACAGGCCGCTCGCGCAGCGCTGCCACTGCTTGCCGCCAATGCAGTTCCACGCGCCCTCGTTGGTGCAGGCGGAGCCGGCGGCATGGGCGCCCGCAGAGCCAGAACCAGAGCTGCCCGAGCCAGAGGAGCCAGAGCCAGGAGTCGGGGCGGGGTTGGAGGCGGCCTTGGTGGTGGAGGTCTGGAGGGTCGTCTTGGCGGCGGGGGCGACGGTGGAGGTGGTCGTGGGCGCGACGGTTACGAAGACGCCGCTGGGAGGAGCAGTTAGTATGGGCTGGGGGGTGGGGGATGGAAAAGGGGGGAGACATACCCAGGGAGGTTAACCTTGGAGGTGGTCGTGGGCGCCGTCTTGGACGAGGTCGGGGTGCTGCCGGAGCCGGAACCGCTGCCAGCGCCGTTGCCGGCGCCCGCGCCCGCACCGCTGCCGCCGCTGCTGGTGCCACAGCTGCCGACCGGAGGGCCGACCTTGCTGCCGCTGGTGGTGACGTCAGGGCCGGGGTTGGGGTAGTTGACGTCGGTGCCCTCGGTGGTGGCACAGCCGTTGCCGATGTTGGCGAGGAAGATCTGGGGGCGGGACGAGAAGGCGGCGGTGGCGCGCTTGGCGGGGGCCTCGACCTGGGCGGCCTCGGCAGCCTCGTCGCGCTTGGAGGAGCCACCGCCGATGGTGACGGCGGCGCAGTTCATGTACTGCTCGCGGTTGCCGATCTGGTTGTTCCAGGTCCAGGCCCAGATGGCCTCGCCGGCGGGGGCGTCGGCGGGGACGGTGAAGGGGTAGCTCGAGGACAGGGGGCAGCCACCGATGATGGACTGGATCACGGTGAAGGTCTTGCCCTGGTCGTAGCTCAGCGAGACCTGGCACGAGCCGCCGCCGTGGGAGGCGGTGCCGGCGGTGGTGAAGTTGTAGGTGCCGCCGGGGGCGAAGGTGGCGACGCTCTTGCCGGCGGCGGTGCCGAGGTCGGAGTGGTAGCCCTTGCACGGGTAGTTGGCGCCAGTGTCGGCCAGGGGAGCCGTGTTGGTGTAATCGACGTTGACGGCGTTGGTGTTGAAGCGGGAGCGGAAGGGGGGCGGGTACTGGATCTCAATGTGGGCGGCGGCAAGCTGGCTGCCGGCGAGGAGGACGGCGAGAGCGCCGGTCGAGATGGAGTTGGAGAACATGGTTGCAGTTGGTGTGCAGTGGTTGCAATGGTTGTGCTGGTGGGTGGTGGTGAAGTCGGGGGATGCAATCGCGCGCTCAGTGCCGGCTGGGCAAGTAGGTTGGGAAAGTGTTGCAGAGAAAGTGGTAAAGGTCGATGGTGCAGACCAGGCTGGTTGGCGATGGGCTCGTTTTTATGTGATGAGCACTGCTCGAGAGCTTGTCGCGAAGAAGTGAGGGTGACAATGAATGTGAATGGGCTTTGTGCTGCCTTGTCGCTATTGTTGCCGCGTGTGCTGCTGTGCTGCCGTCGGGGTGACTTGTGCTGTGGAAGCTGACGGAAACAACAATAGGCTTGTGTCTTTGTCTTGTTGCTGTGCTGGGTGGTGTGGTGTGGTGGTGAGTGTTGTGGTGTTGGTGTTGGTGTGAATCACAAAAGTCAAAAAGCACCGGGCTGTCTGGTTTGTGGTTTTGTGCAAGAAACAATGGAAGCGAAGAAAGGACAGATACAATGCAGCCCGAGAAGGGGGATCTCTGGTTTGAAGGAAAGACAGAGGCGCGATGCCGTGGGTGAGGAGGTAGAATAAAAAGACGAGTTGGCAAAGGGCGGGAGGGCTTCCCTTTATCCTGATGTTTCTGTTCTCCCCAGTTCGATCCTTAATGATTGGCCGCCAGGGGCGCAGAGCCCGGCAAGCGAACGCATGTTTCGAGCACCAATGGGATGCACAGCAACGCTTGGTGGCCACGGAACCAAAGAGCTAAGCATCGAGAGCCCCCCCCTGGGTTGGGACGACAGGGGCCAGGGGGAGGGGAGAGGGGGGGGGCAGATGGGAGGGGCCTGGCTGGATGGCCTCCCCCGCCCAAGTCTGATGTCCAGACATGCTCACACAGACGACCGCCTCCGCCTCATGGGGGGCAGGCCACGGGCCACAGGCCACGGGATGAGGGAGGATCAAGGATTCGAGGGCATCCAGGCCGACAGCCAGCCGCAGCCGCGAGCATCGTTTGAGATGAGGCCGATGTCCGCCAGTAGTCGTCTGTCACGACTGCGCGGACCGTCACAGCTGTCCATCGAGCGGAGCCAGTGTGGCCGCGGTCTTGGACGAGGCGACCTCGAAGGTGAGACGATGAGACGGGGGACGAGGTCGACGTGACGACTTGGACGGCCGCCCGCGCCCAGTGAGTGGCCCGCTGGAGTTGCTGGACTGGAGTCGAGTGGCTCTGCTGTCCCTCTGCCTGTCCTGCCCTGTCCTGCCCCTCAGGCTCAGGGTTCCATTCAGGGTTCCATCGCTCACCCCTCCCTCCCATCCCTCTGGTCGGTGGCTGTCGGCACTTTTGCGAAAAAAAGGCGGGGCCAGCCATCGTCAGTGGCAGCGGTGCGTCGCCCAAAAAGGGGAAGGAGCCCTGAGGGGAAAAGTTTTCCAGGGGCCTCCCGCTGCCAGCGCAGACGACGGGCCAATCACGGGCCGAGCGTGCCTGGCCGCCAACCCAAGGCCCGACGAGGGCTGATTGGCCAGCGGTGCGTGGTTGCGTGGTGCGTGCTTCTGAGTGGGCCGCTCGGGTGGTGCTGGGCCAGGGCGCGATCCTGGGGAACCTGACCACTGGCGCTCGACTGGCCCGGCGCATGAACCTGAAACACTGCCCCTTTCCCTCGCGCGCTGCATAACCCTGTCCCCTTGCAGGAGGAGGCCATCCCGCTGGGCCCCCTCGTCGACTCATGCCTCGGTCGTCGACCTGTCTCCATCCACGCCATCCATCTGGACCAGGGAAAGAAAACCTGGTGTTTGCTCGGCTTGCCAAGCGCCCAACCTGGTCGGACACGGCTGCGAACATGGGATGGGATGACGACGACGGACAGGCAGGTGGCAGGATGCCAGCAAACACCACGAGCCATGTCACCGCTCAACTAGGTTCCCGGTCAGCACAGCTGGTGCAGGTGGACCTCGTTCATGCCGAAACGGCCTCCTCGTGTTCTGCCTGCCACACAAGTCGGTGACACCACCCGCGAGCCGACACACTCAGACACGCCGACTTGGTGCCCACCCACACTTGCACACATCCACCACACAGGCGGCGGCGAGTCGAGCAACAGGCGCCGTGTCGGCTCAAGCCAGGTCGGACGAATTGGGGATTGGCAAGCGTGGGTACCTCTTCTGGGTGGGGGGGCGGGCATGCGGACGGGCCCCGGAAAAGGACGCCATGGTTTCACCAGTCCAGCGATCAGAACAGGGCGGGCAGTGGCCGCAGCCCGCTGCGACCCCATCACGATCCCACGCGCCAGCCCCGATCTGGGCCTCACCGCACCTTGCCCGAAGAGGGGGGCGGCGACGTAGAAGCATTTACGAAGGACGGAGGGGGAAAAAACCAGAATAGGATCATCGCGCCGACGACAGGACGATGAGAGAGTGTGTAGATCAGATCTGATGATACATTGGACCGACGGCAAGACCCGAGGCATTGAGCCCGAGATATTTTTGAATGGTCGCATTTGCCAAAATAAGCTGCGATTGCTGACCACGTCGATTATCCGTCGCGGCACTACCAAGTATAAACGGAACAGAGTATGGGCGAGGGAGGAGGGGGGGGCACAAGGCGCTTCGAGGCAGTCCTCCGAGTTTGCATGTGTCTGTCTGACTGTGCATCGTCGGTCTGTCGGTGTGTCTGTCCCTCCTGCAAAATGCAAATGCAAATGCAAATGCAAATGGAAATGGAGATGGAAGCGCCGAACACACGCCCTCTCTCTCAGTGGATTACGTACCTACCACTGGCCCCTCTCCGCTGCCCCCTCCTCCCCCTGCCCGGACAGCCCCGGGGCAGGCGGGCTGAACAAAAAGCGCCTCGCCCGTGACGAGGCGATCCAGCTCAGCGAATCTGATCAGCGAGGCCGCCAGCCGCGCGGTCTGCTCATGCATGATCCTCGCCCCTCCTTCCCCCCGAGGCCTGGGCTGGCTGGCTGCCCGCTCGGCATGTGGCAGAGAGAATCAGACGAGAAACAAACAGACACAGACACTTGCACACTACCCCTCTTCCTATCCGAACTGAGCCGCGCGACAGAGAGGATCGATCCAGGGATGCGAGGGGCGAAAAAGCACCTGCGCACAGCAAACTGCCAGGCTGACCTCTCGCCCTGGACCTGGGCCTGGACCCTTGTTGGACCCTTGGACCCCCTTTTGCCCCGCCAGCACCCCATCGCCCGTCGTCACCCCCTCTCCGCTCAACGGCGGCCGCTGACGTGGGAAAGAAGACGCGATGATGCGGCGGCGGATGTGGCGCCGCTCGGGTTGGGGCAAGAAAAGCACGGGCATTGTCTGTTCCTGGGACTCTCAGGGGTCGAGGTTGTTCGGTTTGTTCCCGACTGTGGGCAGAGCAAGGGAGAGCACTGGCGATGGCAGGGCAGCCATCTCCAACACACTCAAGCCCTGCCGTCACCGAGAAACTCGCCCCGTTCCATCGCCCCCTACCACCCCAACCCCTCTTCTTCACCGCGGACTTGTCTGGTCTGCAGCCCCATCACCCCACCGGTCGGCAGGTGAAGGAACAAGGTCCAGAGCAAAGCAAAGGAATGCAACGTTGCCAAATCCTCTTCCATGCACTTTGCAATCAACCTGCTGCCGCGCGAGGCACCAACCACCATGCCGTCCCCCTCGCGCGGATCCCAGATGCCAAACCACAACTTCCCCATTCTGCCCACCTCCTGAATTGAAGGGGCTTCGATTGTGGATCTCAGAAGCAAGGCCCCAGTGACAGTACCATCCCCAACCCCAACCCCGTCAACCCCTACCCTGTCAATTCCTCAACCTCCCCCCACCCCGGAAACCATCCTTCATGCACAACACAACACCACCGCCACGCTAACAATCCCCCCCCCTGAAACCGCGACCACCATGTTAGTGCGCGACGCACGACCCCGTCGCCACTCCCCCGGGACCCCGAGACCGCACCGCCACCGTCCTGGCTCCTTTCCAGCCCACAGCGCATGCCGCTTTCGCTTTCTTTTCGAGAAAAACCTCATGCCAGCCGGGGGCAGGGGTTGGTTGGTTGGTCGGGTTGGTGTGGGGGATTGGGAAACAACACTCAAATCCGATGGGAGCGAATAGCCGGCCGGCAATGGATGGTCGGGGCGACGTTCAAGGGCGGCGGTAGGTAGGTTGGTGGAGGGGGTGAAATTGCGGGAGGTTTTTGTCACGTTGCGAGGGCAGCAAATGGAGATTGAAACATCGAGATGCCTGCAGTTCGGTGTTTTGTTTTGGTCCGGCCCGCCGAATGAGCGAGCACCCCGAGTGTCAGGCATCATCATCACCTTCATCGCTGTCGCCAACGCGGGATGACTTCAGGGGCAGCGCTGCAGACGTGAATCACCAACCGGAGATTGGGTGTGGGTAAAAGTCCTCTTGGCAAGTATGCTCGTAAATAATCCTCTCGCTGTTGAGTGAGTCTCCCAGCTCATTCCACTGCTGTGGGCATGCCTTGATGAAGGCCCCTCATCCCGGAGGTGGGCTGTCTCTGTGATCCTCATCCTGCCGCTTATTCCTTCTCAATGCTGTCTCTTGCCTCGAGACTTCGGACGACGGTCTTGTTTGTGTGGTGGGGAGGAGGGGAGGGGGGGGTGTTTGCCCCTTGGCATCTCCTTTGACTCCCCCTTTTCCAGACCAAGCTCATCAACAGCACATCCAGAGCAATTACAAACAACCCAGGCTTTCTCGGATCCTCTGGCTCCTGTAACCACACCGATCCTTCCCGCTGTCTCCCTGTTGCTTGACCCCTTTTCTGTTAGGAACACAAGGCCGTGGGATGGCACAGCAAGGGACGAGAGGCACAGCAACACCGAGCAATGCACCTCGAATCCATCAATACTCGGTTCCTAACTCAGAAAGCAGTCAAGCTAGCAATACTTTTTTGGCCGCCTCCCCCTTCTCGCCTCCCCCATTTTATCCCTCCCCCCCAAAGCACGCTCAACGAGTAGTAGATGCCTCGCCACCCCTCTCACCCCGTCCGCTCCCACAACCTCTACCCCCCTTTGCCACATCCTTCGACTCAACTCGCTCACCTCCCCTTTTTGGACTCATCGCAAACCACCCCCCACCCCCAGCCGAGCGGGCACTACCGCCGCTGATGCCTGACAGACAGAACAGGCAGGCAGACAGTTCCCCAGCGGAACTCGCCCCCCGTCCACTCACCCCTCTCTTTCCCGCCTTGTTCTTCCTCCCATGTCTCCCATCAACCATCCTTCCCCCATCTCTCACACCTCTCCCTCATCAACCGCTCCTTACCCCCTTTACCCCCCCTCCCCCC